>JASSUY010054911.1:0-50334 GCA_032466535.1 Forpus xanthops
CCCAGCATCCCTATAGGCCCCCTTCAGATATTGGAAGGCTGCTATGAGGTCTCCACACAGCCTTCTCTTCTCCAGGCCCATACACATACTATGAAAGGGCAGGAGAGCTTTTATGGCTTACACAGTTATTTAGGGAAGAACTCTACCTCTAAAATGTAAAAAACAATGATGGGAAATCACTAACCTCAGACTCAAACCAATTGTCCCCTCAAGCACATGACTACAGGAAAGGTTTCATTTTAACTCAGCATGTTCTGACCTCCAGGAACCATACACTTCTCTAGTTCTGGGTAGAGATTTGCTTTGGTAGTTTTAGCTGGTGTAAAAACAGAAAGCAGATGGAGACAGACACAGCCTCTCACCTATCTGCAGCCTTCAACCCACTTGCTCATTCGGGAGTTCTTACACAACATTGACAAAATAGCTAACCAGACTCAAGAGCACTAATTCTTGTAGTGGGAATATATATTTAGTGTCTGCTATTAATGAGCTCTTGGATAATTTCCCATAAGGTTTCTTCAAGCAGGGATACAAGATCTGTTATGTCCAGAAAACACAATAGTTTGCAGCTGTGTTAACATGCTTAGAAGCACATTAATGACACTGTATTATTAAGCAAATTCAAAGACAAAGCAAACCATTTCAAAACCCACCCCAGATCCGATTGAATTTTCAGCCTCCTAACAGAAGCACAGCTATCTGCTGGCTGTTCAGGACCTCTCTGAATCTTCCTGCTTTTACTCACACCCCCCCAGCCGTGAAGCAATCTGATTAGGTTTCTCTCCCTGTATCTCTCCACTAACCATAGAGTCATAGAATAGTTAGGGTTGGAAAGGACCTTAAGATCACCTAGTTCCAACCCCCCTGGCCATAGCCAGGGACACCTCCCACTAAACCAGGGAGTAGGAGAAGCTGTGAGGAAGCAGAGACAGGGCACCTGACCCAAACTGACCAAAGAGGTATTCCATACCACAGTACATCATGCCCACTATGTAAAACTGGGGGCAGGAACCCAGAAGAGGGCAGTTCATGGCTTCGTCAAGTGGTGAGCAGATGTATCCTCTTCCCTTGTATTTCCCTTATCATTATTATTATTGGTGGTAGAAGTAGTGATTTGTGTTATATCTTAGTTATTGAACTGTTCTTATCTTAACCCATGGGAATTACATTCTTTTGATTCTTCTCCTCATTCCTCCCCCCACCCTTGAAGTGGGGGGGAAACAAGTGGGTGAGTGAGTGGGCTGTGTGATTTACGGCTTAAACCATGACAAGGTTTCACTACCACTCAGAGCATCTTAAATCTTACTCAGTGTAGAGTACATGCCCTGCAGTACTGCCCTGAAAGTAGTCATAAAGAAGGATCAGAAGCTGCAGCTCAAACCAAGAGGCAGCCAAAACGCAGAATAGAGGCCACCAGTGGGGACACAATGAGCTGAGTGAGCCTGGGGAAAAATAGTGGGATACAAGGTGAAATGAACAGTCTGGGAACACAAAGAAGGGAAGAATAAAAAAAAAAACAAAAAACAAAAACAAAAACAAAAAAAAAAGAAAAACAAAATAAAAAAAAAACTTCTATTGTCTACAGGGATGTGGATGAGATGCAGACAGTGGGTTAACAAGCTTAAATAGCACTGAGGAGCACTCAGCATATTCAAAGTGTATTTGAAGACTTACCCTGAAAAAGCACAAAGATGCAAAGAGGATGAACAGCCCTTTCTAAAATAACCCCTTATTTACTGTAGGCAGAAATCCTAGGGCACATGCCACAGGTGTCATCTTGTATCATAGGAGGGTTACATCAGTTTTAGAGGGACACTAAACAACAAGAAGTTTTGACTCAAGCACACACAGCCTTATTTTTACCAGAATTATCCAAACACAAAAGTCACATCAAGAAATGAAGCAGGATAATCCTCTGGAAATTCCTAACCACAAAACTCCGTGGGAGAGGTGGGATGTCCCTTCAGCTTCACCAGTGTTCACAGTAAAACATGTAAATAAATTTTCTGATAGTTGAAGAGGAAAAATAATCACTGGCAGATGGTCATCCTAACTGCTATTGGTTTGTCACCATATATAATGAAAACTAGATAAACCTTCTGTTGCACAGTAGAAGAGAGAGGCTTGAACACCTGCTTCAAATTATTATACTATAAACATTCTTATAAATTGAATGCTCTGTGTTTTAAGAAAGTGAGAAGTGCCATTGCCAGCTAAACTAAATTGAGTAGGCTTGGGTCCAGTAAGCAGTGAAAGAGAGAATTATGTGTGTAGCCACTGTCACACAGCTGATAAGAAAACTGAGTGAGCATGAAGTTAAAACCTAACATTGCAAAAATCCTGTCATTTTATGAAGTTCATATATAAATAAGTTGTATAAATTGTATTTTCAAGTTTTTCATCTCTGGAATCCCCTTGTAGCAACATGGATTATTTGAAATGAACAAATTAAATACATTAGGTAAGTTTGGCTAAAATTGTTCACCAATTACCTAGCAAAGACTGAACGGATTACATTTTACTGTAAGAGATGCAAGCTGCTGCCATTTCATCACTTCTTCCAAACCCATCCCAAAGTTGGATTCAAGTTCATGTCAGTATCCGATAAAGCTGTCAATGCCTTTTGCGGATTCCTTCCAGAAAATACCTGCCTCCTCAAAGCTTTCATTATAAAATGCTGACAAAATACTGTGGGGCTGCATGTCCAATGGTTACTCAAGAAAAATAAATGCCAACAATAAGGAGATATTGTCCCAACACCTCTATGCACAGCAAGTGAATACTGGGAAACACATTCTTCTCTATCCCATAAGATGCATATACTTCAGTGACTCAACAACACTTTCTGTTTCTCCACCATGAAATGGGAAGAACTAGCACATTTATCAAGCAAATTAAAAAGCAGAATGTATTTTAGGTCAGTCTATAATTCTATAAATTGGACAGATAGGAACAGCTCTGCTAAAGCATCATTCAATTGATGCAGACTATTGCATTCACAACAGCTATGCAAATGGCATAATTAGATGTGAAAAAGTACTGAAGAAATAGGGCATATTTTATTAAGCAAATACATTAAATTTGTGTTCCTAGATACTTCAGGCTTTTTAGACAAGCACCAGCATGCCACCTTTCAACATGGGAAATTGCTTACAGAAAACATATCCCTATTGTAACTGAGTCTCTTTTGTACTGGTTCTGAATATCCTTTCTGGCATTGCTATTCTTGTATAATGCACACTATTACATTTGTGTCACGGTAAACTACAGCAGTGCAGTCAAAAATCTTCTAGGAGTTCCTGTAGTATTCTCATCACCCAAAGGGGAAAACCAAAAGATTTAAGGTGATGCTCTATCTGAAAACCCAGGTCAAACATTCAGCTGTGGAAGTTCCAACAAAAAGGGGTGTGCATGCTAAAAAGGAAGGATGGGGAGAGCCAAGCATTTTCTGGGCAAAGCATGGGCCAGGTAACACAGAGGGATGATCAGGTGAAAAGGAGTGCTCCATGCACAAGGAGTAGCAGCTGCAGATGCTCTCACTCACAAGAGAGGCTGGCACATCCATCACTCACTGAGGAGATCAACCTATACACAGCTTCTGATCTTCTTAGGCAGATTCTTCAGCAACCACCACTCCCAGACTCACAATATACTATGAATAACTGCTTAAAAACTTGTGCTGGTTTTGTTCAGACTAGCCATAATTTTCCTCTCTAGGGGAGAGTTTGTGTTTTAATAACTGTATGTTGCATGTTCTATTTGGTTTGTGCTTGTTTCAATATTTCTACAACTCTACAAGCCAGCTGTCATTGTCCTCATACAGCTCTAGGAACAGTAACTTAATACTTCTTGCTTTTTGGTTATAGTTCAGCCCAGAAATACTGACAGTAAAAGCAAACAGAGCAGAAAGGTATAGGCTTTTTTTTTTTTTACTTTTTCCTCCCACACACATTACAAATGGATGCATTATAGTTGTCTTAAAATCTACATGGAGACAAGCTCCTCAAGCACCTACATCAGTATAGCTCCATCGACTTTGTTAAGCTTTAAGTTGAGCTAAAATAAGTAGTAGTCAGTTATTCACAAATGCAGTGTTTGCTTGAGTAAAAAATAATGAAGAATATTTGAAGACACCCAAATGCCATGCTCGTTGGTACATCTTATTATTCTACTTGAACTAAAAATAAAGGATTTATTTATAATTGGCTTCCTTTTCCCTAGCTGAACAAAACTCTACATGTTTTATTCTAAATACAAGCAGAAGTACTGTATGCTTTTTGGATTTGTCTTTCAAAGCCAGACACTGGGATTACAAAACTGACACCCACCTCTTTCCTGTTTAAGATTATGTTCAGGCTCAATTTTTTTATATTTTTAATTTCAGTACATTGTGAAAGTTACATAAGTTGTACTGAATCTTCAATCAGTTTTAAAACTATTTAAACATAACTTTATCTCTTCTGGGCACAGAAATTCATGTGGAAGATAATTCTGTTCTTCTCAGAATGTTAATGAAAATTATAGAGTATTTTTATAAGTTACATTGACTTTATATGCTTTTACTTTTCACATTATGACACCTGGTTAAATCTTTAGTTCAGCATCTTTCTGAATAACCCCACATAAGTGCATTTCACAAAGGGCTGAGTATGACTGTCAACAGCAGCTATGCAGAAGGAGAGACCGTGAGAAAAGCAGACACCTGTAGGTTGAGCTTGCCTGGTATGTATCTTCTGCAAAGCCAGTCACAAAAAAAAATAAACTTGTCAAAACCATTCCAAGGCCAAAGCAGTACTTAAGACTTACTGCTTTTTGTAGTGAGAATCTGTAACTTCCTCTATTTGCCATCAAGCCTAAGGCAGTAAAAGCTTAGCCTCTTCACTAACATGGACGGAGCCAAAAAAGCCTGAAGGATTCAGTGTTTGCTGTCCTGCACACATTCAGTGTTACACATTTGTGCATCTGTCTGCTTTGAATATAATTTTAATTATGCAAAAGTGGCATTATGGAGAGCGCAGCAATAATCTGAGTTTCAGATTTATAGAACTGAAACCTTCTAAATTCCTTTCCTCCACACTGATTGCTACTTGTTTCTATAGAAATAAAAGTCTGAAGGATGGAGTTGACATTGCTCAATGTTTTGATTAGGGCCATACACCATAACCAAACAGCAATGTATGGAATTACACAGGCAATCCTTGATCTACTCCTGTTGTTAAAATGCAAAAGCAAGTTGAGCTTGTAACCTCAGACAATGCTTTCTACATACTAGAAATTGATGCATAGGGGCCTTATAGAATTAGATTTATCTACATGAGTATTTCCAAGAATAGAAAAACTAAAAGAGCAGGTTTACACTATCAATTTAACAGTTCATAAAAGTAGAAAAGCAAAAGAAATTACATAAATCAAACTTCCTGTGTGGAAAAGAAGACCTTTACAAGATATACATTATTTTAAAATACTTAACACATCTAAAAGTTACATAAAATTTAGCTGAGACTCCTGTCACAAAGTGCTTGAGCAGTGCGGCATATCAAATTACAATTCCAGACACCATTACAAAGGCTCTAAGCCTACAGTGTGAAACACATCCTTACTGAATACTATGTACAAGCACCTTCTGCAGGAACAGAGCCAGCACTGAGCTTTAGTGTGATGGCCAGGAAGAAAAGTTTTGACTACTGAATTTCAGTTTTCACCATCTCCTGCAACACAAAACTGCAACTACTTTGCTAAATTCACCAGCCTGCTCTTCCAGTCAGTTTAAAATAGTTGGCTTCTTATTTTATTAAAAAAAAAATTAATCTGAAAAACCTACTTTTACAGCAGTGACATCAATATTTCATACTCTCCATTTTGCTGTAAAGATACCAGGCTGATCTGTATGTTTAAAAATAAAAACTAAGGGGAAAGCACTGACCCTATCATATCATGCAATATAAAATACCACCTTTGTCTCCAAGGGAACATAGCATTTTAATACAAAGCTACAGAAATAGTCTGAGAATTACAGCTAAAAAAAAAAATAAAACAAACCCACAGCAAACAAAGCATTAAGGTAAAGGAAACTCTCACATTCCTTAAAAAAGAGCTTGCTTTGCCACAAAGCATTCCCAGAAAGACTTCAGAAAAATTATTATTTTATTTCTCTGACATATTTGGCACATCAGAGTGACAATGCATGTTTAGTAGTGTCCTAAATTGTCACAAGTGATCTATTTTAAATGGCTGAATAAAGAGCCATTATAAATGTGACTGCATAGCAATGCTGATCATCAGCAACTCTCAGCCCAGCAATCCATCTCTGCCAGCAAAAGTTTTTATTCTACCTTTTTATCCCTTTAGTATCCATTAGCAGACTGACCCACTTACTGGCAATAATGCCAGGTTCCTATTTTATTTATTTATTTAAGGAAGCAATGGCCTAATAATTTTACCATGAAAGCAGGTGTGCACACACAACCAGCAAGACAAAAGCCATTTGTATGCACTAGAGACCAGCTGATATATTGCCAAGATTCCTGCACTTCAAAGGAAGCTGTAAAACTGTATGTTTAATCATGCCCTGAGAGGAAATGGCTACCATTGTTTTTTCCTGAGGAATCCTCTGCTACCATCACTGGAAAGGTCTGAGCACCAGCTAAAGCTTTTTGCAAAGGGATGATGTACTCCTGAATCCCATTTAATTTTCCAATATTGTCTGCTTCAGTAAGTGTTATAAAACATACCAGCACAAAGTATACCAATGTAACACAGAGACACCTAAAGAACACCCAGAGAATGAATTGCCCTTGTAACAGCCTCTGAGATGTAAGCACAATAACACCAGCCAGCATTTTTGGATGTTTGTGTCTCCATTTTTTCTTTTCCTTTATCTCTTTTTAAGATAGCAGCCTAAACTAAGAATCAGCCAACAACATAACCAACCTACCTCCATTTTATCTAATACACACAACACAAAATTAGGACAGTGACACACTTAAACATGTATTTAGGCTCAAAAAGTCATTTGAGTCCCTCTAAGGTCAAACATACATTTAAATGTCCTCAATATAAAAAGGACATGGAACTGTTCAAGCAAGTCCAGAGGAGGGCCACAAGGATGATCAGGGGACTGGAGCACCTCCTGTATGAAGATAGGATGATAGAGTTGGGGCTGTTCACCTTGGAGAAGGGAAAGCTGTGTGGAGACCTCATAGGAGCCTTCCAGTATCTGAAGGAGATTATGGGAATGCTGGGGAGGGACTATAGTGATAGGACGAGGGATAATGGGTTAAAACTTAAACAGGGGAAGTTTAGATTAGATATAAGGAAGAAGTTCTTTACTGTAAGGGCGGTGAGGCACTGGAATGAGTTGCCAAGGGATGTTGCGAATGCTCCATTGCTGGCACTGTTCAAGGCTGAGTTAGACATAGCCTTGGGTGACATGGTTTAGTGGGAGGTGTCCCTGGCCATGGGCAGGGGGGTTGGAACTAGATGATCTTAAGGTCCTTTACAACCCTAACTTTTCTACGATTCTGTAAGTTATTTCTGAAACAGGGCCAAACTTCCTTAAGCAGAAACAGTAACAAGCAGTAACATGCTATGGAGATTAATCATGGCTACCTAAATCACATCACATGGAAAAAAACTCTCTTCTGACATTTTGGGCTGAGAACCATGAAACCATCTTCAGTTTAGGGTACCCCACTGATTTTTGCTATTCAAAAAACTTTTCCATCAGCAAAGTCACTGTTTCCTTCCACCTCATAACCTCGTCCCATTCATCAGTACTAATGCTGCACATTAAACACTGGATGATATCACACATAGCCTCAGCTGAACTCAGGATTATAGCTGGTTTAGATATATGGCTGGTGGCATTGCTAGAGGCAAAGTGTTTTGTTCCCTTGTTTTTCACATACCACCACTTTTAGCATTTCCTACATTTCACACACCTTCAAGTAGAGACCTAATATCTATCTTTAAACATGTACTAGGTTCCTGCAATAAAGGAGAAAGGACACTATTCTTCATATATGTTAGGAACAGTACAAGAGTAACAGATTTTAAAAGAAGAGGATCTAACTAGGATATTGTGAGTAGACCTAATCAGTAGAACAGAATATTTAGGAATCTACATTAGAAGAGTTTTTTTCAGAACAGTTTAGACAAATATTTGCCAGGCAGGCAAAGAGATTAGAAAATCTCTGGTATAGGAAAGAGAGCAAAAGCTCACTTCCAGATTTTCCCCCAGCTTAATTCGATATCCTGCATACTGTCAGTATTCTAGCAAAAAAAAAATTAGAGAGCCGAGTCACCTTTCCTGCTTTAAAGTACAAAGTCAATGTCAGAAATGGAATTATAAACAGGAATTTGAAACACAGTTTTTTCCATTCCTTCACAGCATACCCCTTTTGTAAGTTTCTATTCACATTGTGAGGGTGGTGAGGCACTGGAACAGGTTGCCCAAAGAAGTGGCAAATGCTCCACGCCTGGCAATGCTCAAGTCCAGGTTGGACAGATGCTTGAGCAGCATGTTTTAGTGTGAGGCATCCCTGCCCATGGCAGGGGGTATGGAAATAGACGATCTTAAGGTCCCTTCCAAACCTAACTATTCTATGATACACATGTATGAATACAAAAACATTCATGGTCATCTGGCCTACAAGTAGGAGGCAATACCTAAGAACCATGCTGACTCTGTGCCTGGAAGGACCCCAACCTTTTTTAAGCACAGCAAAGCAAATATTTCACTACAAAACATGAACATTTACCTCATGAAATGTTTCCCTGAAGCTAACCTATGTGCTCTCCTCTATCTCATGTTGGAGTGTGGCACCTGAAGGGCATACTGATGCATCTGCTATCCCTGGAGTAGAGCAGGAACATATTCGTTTAAATCTCCCTCAGCAGCACAAAGCAGCTTCCACTCAATTCTTAAGGAACAAAAGAGTTTCCCTCTTGGCTTTGCCAGTGCTTTCTCCTTCTTCTACAATGAATACTCCATGATGTTTCACAGGTTATATTTTTATGCACATTTTACCTCTCCTTTTTAAGTTTTATTTAGTAGCAAACAGCTTGTCTCCTTAACAGTAAAGAACAAAGTGACAGAAAACAAATTAGTTTCTAAATTTAAAACTGTGTTACGTTGTCAAGGCAACTGAAAAAGATCTACAATTACATAAACCAAATAATATGTACTTGTAAGAACAGAACCAAAACTAATTCTGGAAAGAGGTGGTCTTGGAATATAATTACACTAAAGTAATAAACTAATAATTTCAAAACATATTAACAAAACAGGTTGCATTTGAAAAAGTCTAACACTCACAGGTTATAGTCAGGAAACGGCTTCCAAGAGACAAGCAATGAAATCTATGTTTGCTTCATTACAAGTAGTTTACAGGTACTCCTGACATGGATACAGCAGTCAAAAATTATCTTCTGATACAAACAAATCATGTCATGAACCTAAATGCTAGAAGTGAATTGTTCAATGCTCAGCACTGTAGAGTAACACAACAATGGTAAGCCCATCCAGGAGTTCTTTATAAACTTTTCCTCCTCATTGAAAGCTATGGGTTTTCTCTGAAAACAGTCAAATTTGTTCATGAAAGTCAAATCCTGAACAAGCAAACACCCCCCAGCCAATAAGGTGAGCAGGTCTGCTGCAAGAAGAGATGGATCCAGACACAGGTCCATCAACCCCACATGATGTGCCAGGGAAGCTGCCATTGTGATGGATACAGGGACATGGCAGCTGAACATATGACCCTGCTGTAGTCCAAAGGCTTTACATAAAGAGTTCAAGCCCTGCCTCAAGCAGTAGCAAATTGATACACCACCCAGCACCTCCTCCAGCTCCTGAGTATAGTGTCCATGCCACCAGGTGACAGCAGGAATCCACAGCATCCCTTTGCCCTATCAGCCTTCATCTCTGAAACCATGTTACATGTCACACTAGTGCTGAGCTCAAAGTGTCCCAGTAGCAGCATGAACACCAAAGCAGCAAAGAAATCAGGAGACACAAAAAAGGATTTCTTCTCATTTCCTTCAAAGAATAACCCTCATCCCACATATGCAGACTTACAAGACCATGGAAATTGAGCAACAGAAATAAAATCATTAGTATTTGATGCTGCTGAGCAAAGTACCCACAGAATCTGTGCATTTAACTAGAAATTGATCACCTTACTGGGCCCTACAGCTAAATACCCTCAATAAATAATATGAGACTCTCTTTGTAAAAGCAGTTACAGAAGGCTGCAAAATAAGGAAGAAAAAGAAATCTATAATCAATTACCAAATTCAATGTAATGGGCATTTCTTGCTAACCTTCTACAAAAGGAAAAAATATGTTACTGAATAACAAACAAAAAAAAAAAAAACCAAAAAAACAAACAAACAAACAAACTAAAAACATTCTAAGTTAAGACTGCAAAATAACTGTTGCATATAATATGTTTGGTGTGTTCCTCAATTCATCTGGATATGTTAGTTTTTTAGTTGTCTATAAAGATCATGACCGGAACTTGAAGTGTTCTCCATCAAAACCTGTACAAGAAAAATAGGCCTGGACTTTCCCCCCTTCATGACATTTAAATTACTAAGCAGCTTCAACCCCACACCTATTTAAGAAAACAAAGAAATTCTGTTGGTCTCCCTCTGCTGTTTCACTCAGTCAATACATGGATAACTCCTAGCTATTGGGCTCCAGCAGCTTCCCCAAAGCTGAAGCAGAGATAGACTCTATGTAACCATAGAGACACACACACTTAAAAAAAAAAAAACCACAAAAAAAAGCCAAACCAACTAAACAACACCAAAATAAGAAAAAAAAAGCTCACCACAGAACACATTAAACACATTTCCCCATTCTCAACATTTCTTTCATAAAGAACATCTCAACATCTGCAAATCTTTCATTCTCCTTCCCCAAACAAGGATAGAGACCATTGTAAAAACCTGAGTAATAAACTAAACCTTCCAAACATCTATTGACCATGTGCTGTTGCAGCAGGGTAAACATCTTTGCTGCCTGTCCCATTGTATTTATATTCTTTCCCAAAGGACAATTTAAAGGCCAAAGAGGTTCTGAAAGCTTTCTAGTCCTCTGCTTCTGCAGCATGCTGTTGCCAAGACAGATGAGTACGAACAAGACAGAGAAAGTGGTTTTCAGCTGCAGAATTTATGGGACTGGCAAGCCACTAACAGATTTCTAATTGGATTTGTCTCTTGTTATTTTAATTTTGGGTGTTTGGTTATGCAAGTGCAATAGAGTAAGTTTGAATGCCCCTAAATTGTCAGGAGTACAGTCACTAAAAACATGCATAAGCACAAGTTGCACTTTCACATTGACTCTCATACATGAACAGCCACAATTGTCAAGTGTGTCTTGGGAAGCACTTCTCTCTAAATTTGTCCAAGAAGCATTTGGTATTTCTCTATACGTGTCATAATCCCACAGCGTGACTGATTAGCCTGGTGGTGCTTCAGAAAGCTATCTGCTGGTTGTCTCCTTGTTTTGAGGTATAGCCACAAGATACATAGTGTTCCTCACCAACCAGACATTGCACTCAAAATGAACCTTACTCCTTCCAAATCCCTTTTCCATGTGCCCTAGAAAATGAAAAGCTTACAGCAAATTATCTGCTGAAAAAAAAAGATTTGGAAAATATACCTGTATTGCAGGTGTCAACTAGGTATTAATTCAAAATTGAAACCCACCAAAGGTTGTCTCATGTGAACTTACTTGGCCTCTGCAAGAGGCAGACATGACTAACTACATAAGTGACAGGATTAAAAATTTAGTCATACTCCTTCTGTATACTGGTATTAAGCCCTCTATGGATACCAGCAAGCTATCTAAAGCTGCAACAGTTGTCTAGATGTGTGCATAAATTACTTTTGAGGGGTACCTGAAATGTGACTGGATGCCAGGAAGCTCTGAGCACTATACTATTAGGAAGAGAGGGCTGGAAGGGCTCTTGGGCCACCAACACCAGCCTTTTTCCCTATTGACAATCATAACCCTTACCATATCAGCGCAGTCCCTCCTAAATCTAGTTATGTTCTTGCCCAGTATTCCTAGTCTTCCTGCAGGTAGAAACCTTTTGTTAATTTCCAGCCTGAATTTATTCACAGAGTAATCATATCCCCTCTGAGTCTTCATTCTGCTCAGCTTCACAAGCAGAGCTGCTCCAGCCTCCTATGGGACCAGCTCTCATACCCTTCATCAACCTTTCCAGATATCTGATAGATTTCAGATGAGAACTCAACAGCTCCTTTTACAGCACAGAGCATCACATTAACAAGTCAAAAACATCCTGTGACCAAATAAAGACCCCAAAGGGGGGCTGTTGCTGCTGAACGATGGGAATATCATTAGTTCTCAGGACACAGCCCTGAACTTGCACTACTCAATTTTATCCAAATTCTATTATTCTAGGTGTTGAGGTCAGGTAATTCTGCTTTATTAATCCAATCCACATCAGTGCTGACACTGTCTCCCAGTTTTAGGTCATCAACAAATTTCATTAGCACATTTTAACTTTTGTGCCAAAGTCATTAATTAGAATATTAAATAATATGTCCAAAGCTAGTCACCAAGGAACTCCACTGATAGTTACCCTCCAGCCAGCGACTTGCTCTCTTTCAACATAAACTATTGTTCTCACATCTTTGGTCCACTTTTTAGGCCCTTTGCATTTTTCCTATTAAATCCAATTATCCCCTGTTTAACTAATAATTAGCTTCCTAGAAACCCTGCTCCATGAGTTAGCCTTTGGAGACTAAATTAAATTTGTCTGTGTATATAGGCAGGGAGGATATGCAAGGATATACATTACCCAGATTTGTGGGAAATTATCACTGGGGCATTGGCACGTGCATGTGGCAGCAATCAAAGCGGCACTGACAGCTTTTGTGTGACCAAGAACCATAGCCAGAGCCCAGCATCCTGCTTTACACCAACCAGAAGTCTAAAATGGCTGTTGTGGCTTCCTCCACCTCAATTTCCTGGGTGGTTTAGAAAAAAATAAACCAAAATAAACCTTCACACAAAGTTTGTAGTACTAAAGCATCATGAATGTGGGACATTTTCTAGAAAACTTCCCTGGGCAACATATAGGTATTCCTATAAAGACATTTTCAGACTTTTTCAAAAATGACAGGAACTTCAGTGACGTTAGACCAGGGATTAGTGTGTCCCACTCTTTGAGGCACTCAAAGCAAATAAATCTTTCATGTGCCTCAAGCTGTGAATACCTACTCAATTAAAACTCTTAGCAGGGAACCTATTCAGAAGGCCATCTTTTAACAAAGATGTATTCAATTTTATTTCATACCCATAAAATCTGAGACAAAATAACAGCAATGGATTACCCAGTATATCACATACTGGCATTAAAAGTGCTACTTGTGTACAGTAGGAGTGAGAAGGAAATTGACATGCACCTTAAACTCATACCATGTAAAATTAATGCAGGATACTGTACTGCTGTTCCTTCAGCAGAAGATAAAGCATTTTTTTCTGTAGCCCAATATATAGAAATAAAAAATGAGATTATGCTGCAGCATGCTTAAATTCTACATATCCCTAGGTGCAAACAGAGGATTATATAGTACAAATGTAAGCTTTCCTTTTACAAAGGATTTTGTGGATGCATCTAGCTTTCAAACCAAAAGAAGTCCTTTTCACACAGCAAATAGGTACACTGTGCAACATGGGAAACTCCCTCCTTCCTTCCTCTTTCCCAAGCAAGCAAAGTATAGATGTTATCTAATAGATTAATTCAAGAACAGGAAAAGTTTTCTCAGGACACAATTGGAATGCGTCATGGGTTCAGCAGTAGCAACCATTTTTCTCCTTCTTGGTAGCTGAAGCAGTGGTGAATTTTTGATTTTGGGCCTGGGAACTGCACTGATAACACCATTGTTTTCAGTTACTGCTTGGTAATATTTTGGTCTGATCAAGGACTTTCTGAGCCTTGTGCTCTGCCACAAAGCTGGGAGGAAGCAGAGACAGGACACCACATCCAAACTGACCAAAGAGGTATTCCATACCACAGCAAATCATGCCCAGGATGTAAAAATGGATGGCAGAGACCCGGAAGGGTGCGGGTGCACTGCGTGGTTCAGCTGGGTATCAGGTGGTGAGCAGTTGTATTCTCTTTCCTTGTATTTCTCCTGTCATTATTATTATTAGTGGTAGCAGTAGTGATCTGCGTTGTATCTTAGTTACTAAATTATTCTTATCTCTACCTGTGGGAATTAGATTCTTATGGTTCTCCTTCCCACCCCTTCCAGAGCAGGGGGAAGAGGGGGAGAGTGAGAGAGTGACTGCGTGAGTTATAGTGGCTTAAGCCATAACAGAATGAGAGCAAGCCCTCAATCCAAATAGGACTGAAGTCTCCAAGACTGGATGCTCTTCTCTGGGCATTCAATAGTAATCCAAGGAAACAAAATTGGTTGCCAGTCTTATTTATGATCTGTACTTCAATGACTGATTATCATCCTTCAAAAGTGAGACATCTCAGAATTACACAGTTTGTTTTGATAACCTGATTTGAACTAGTCCATTTAATCTATCATGATGGGCTTCATTTCACCATACAATATGCATGAAACTGATGGTTGCAACAAATCAGTATCTAAAAAAGCCAAAAGTGTATATTTTTGGAAACAGATTATTTCCAGGATTTTTTTCCCTTTTTTCTGCATAGGCAAATCCATGCATCTGCTTGGAAAGCTTTGCAAGACTTGACAACATTTGGATTTTCCTTCAAATAATGTTTCATTCGCAAGTTGTTTAAGGGGGTTTGATTTTTTTGTTTTTTAATTTTTGCTGTTGTTTTTTGGTTTTGTGTTTTATTTTTTATTTGAAAAATCCTTCTAGAAGTGGAATTGAAATCTCAAACGTGACACTCTCTTATGATTGCATTAAAAATCTAAGTTCCAAAGTACTGGTATTTGTATGTTTCTGCGTTTATCACAGAGAGGAGATTGACGCCTCTCTATCTTCATTCTAAATGCCTCTAATTGGTACCTCACACTGGCATTTGGTCTCAAAGGGCCAGAAGATGTGAAACAAGAATCAACTTTTCAGTATCAGAACTATTTCATTCAATTCAAACAATGGTGAATCATGGACTTTCAAAGAGGTATGGGTGCTTTGTATATTCTGTGGGAGTGAGAACTCAAAGGATGAGATTTTGATTTCCCACCTGGCTAGCAAAAAAAAAAAAAAAAAAAAAAAAAAAAGAGAAAGGAAAACATTCTGCCTCTAAATTTGTCTCTTCAGAAAGGCTACTAATTTCAGGCAGCGAAAAAAATGCCCTGAAAATAAAGAGAGGCCTTTGCAGAAAGTGAGATGAATATTAATAGGCTTGTCTCCAAGATCAATCCCAGACTTTTACAACAGCTAAAGAGCATCTGAACCAAGACAAGATGCTATTTTTTTAACACCACATTTCAGTAGAAACTACTAAACCAATGGGAAATTCATCTAAAATTTTATAGAATACCCCAGTCAGGTTATGAAAAATTACAGTGTAAAATGCAAAATGCAACAGGATCCTTTTAAAATTAATTACTGCCAGTCCCCACAAAAGGAAATAAATGACCAACAACAAAAAAAATGTAATAAAAAAAACAGCACAGCAGCTTTTGACACACATAGAATGCCAGTGTTTATGGGCCCAGCTAAAAGAGGTCTTTTCATTCTTTTCTCAAATAATAAAGTGCAAGAACTCATCTCAATTTGTAAAAGCACTGAGTAGTAGGAACGTCTTTTCCATTTAGTAGACAATGTACACTTGTGCAAGTTGGATGGGGTGTGGGAGAAGCTAGAATATTTATTTCCATTTGTCTAAAGTTTGTGATTTTAGCCAAGATTTGGCTTACAGTTCATGCTTTATTCATCCAACGACTGCACAGTTCAAGCCATAGTCTTACGCAGATGAAAAAGAAATCACCATACATGATAGAATGTGCAAATAAATCTAAGGGAAGCTTTTCCTTTCTTCACTGAGCTGACTGGCAGAAAGAAGCAGCTTACAAGTAACAGTAAGGTGAAATTTAAATGCCATGTTATTTTTTATTAACCTAAAAAGGAATCAAGTCATGCTACAGCATAATATTTCAGGAGGCACAGTTTTTTCCTAATTCTTTAAAAATTAAGAAAATTATTTCAGCAATATATTTTCTTATCTATGGATTATTCTGAACAATTTCTTACTATAATGGAAAAGATCTTCGCACTGATACAACAATTGAAAGAAAATTCCAAGTACTCCAAGTTCTCCAACAGGATTTAGCACCTCCACCATAAAAGGTGAGATCCTGAGACTTGGAGTTATTTAGGATTTACATTTAGACTTAAGAAATCTAGCTGTTCCACTAGAAAGGATTAACATGGGGGGGGGGGGGGTGTCCCCTCTAGGAAATAAATACTTCCCAGTGCCATTCATCTAAAAGAGAAGGAAACTTGCTGTCAGATAGCTAATCCTTAGTACTCCAGACATCCACCTTCTGCAATGACAGGGTGTGAGCTGTTCCTTTGGGATACACAGAAGTGACACACTGCTTCTAATGGGAGAAAAGACCTCAGAGACCACAGGTGGTTTTAAAGAACATATCAGTAAGGTAATGTTAACAAAAAAGTACTTTAAAGACAAAATAGCTTTTTCTTCTTAAAGTTATGAATTCTCTTAAATATGATTCACGGTCATGTTTGTCAATTCTATTTTAAAGATATTAGTGTCTAGGAGATAACACTTCAGTTGCATCACTTTCTTGTTCTGCATGTAACAAACTGTTATCTACAACTGTGCACGCAAAATTAGAAAAAAAAACAAACAGAAAAAAAACAAAAAAAAAAAAAAAACAACAAAAAAACTCCCAACTTTGTCTTTAACAGAAATAGATGGGAGAAATGCTGCTAGGTCAAGCTCAAGAAGCAGAGAAAGGTTACTGTCTGAGGTGTCCATAAAAACTGAATGTTCATTTGCAGTGTACTCATTGACTGAGAACCAAACCTCTTTTCACTTGACCTTTAAGAAACTTCTGAAACTCACAGGGTCACGGCTCTGGTTGATAATCTGTTAGTCCTACCTTACTGCAACAACAGGGAGCCACCACTGGTGGAATGGATGATGAAGAGGAAAACTTGGCAGTTGACCCAAGAAAGATAAACTTTATTCTTTTGATGATGGATGAGAACTATATTCCACAAAGACACCCTTCATTCATCTCTATTGCCGTGCAAGAACTTCAGGTAAGAAACTAATCTCAATATTTCCCAGAACTCTCCTCCCACAGCACCCAAATATGCAGGTTCTGCAGTTGCTTGATGTGTTTTTAGAGAAATACCAGACCCATTGAAAATTTCTGGTCACTAAGTTTCAAGCCTATTCTATACTCATCTTGAGAAATTAAATCAGATAGACACAAAAGGGAGTAACTAAACTCAGGTAAAGACTAAAATATCAAAACCAAATGGTGTTCCATGCTGCTTCATAAACCGGTTCAACTCATGAAAACAAATATAATCATACACTATCAAAATTAAGGACAGTACATTACTTTTTGGAAAATAATACTGCAGCTAAGATGAAGACTGTATGAAGGACTAAGGAAAAAAATAAACTCTCTTCTTCATAGCCTATTGACTTGCAACATTCTAATCAGAATTGAGATATAACAAAGCAGTGAATACAATATGAAATATGGCTCATTGAGATATGTGGACTGTGCACATTTTAGAAATTCAGAAGATAGCAGACAATAACAGGAACATTCAAGTTATCAAACAGAAACCCCTTGGGCTTCACAATTTGGTTGTTTTGGTTTTTTTTTTAATTTTGAGTTTATTTTGCGTGAAGTGAAAATGAAATTCACTTTGGGGAGGCAACTTTAGGTAAACTAAGAAAAGCAGTTACAGTTACCACTGGACTAGAAAAGATCACCAGTAACGAAAGGCTGATCAAGCTGAGGAGAAAGGCAGAAAATCCTGTAGGTAAGAAGGAAAGATACAGTAACAGTCTCAAATGGGTAAAAGTCACCTTGAATAAAAAAATTTTGTTCTACATCTCTGTCCATGGGGGACAGGACAAAAGTATTTGACTTCACATTTAACTTAACATTTCTGGCAATGATAATGACTTACTGGAAAATCTTGGCTGAGGAGCATGCAGAAACCACCAGCAGAGTAGAGATAGATGTCAGCATGGGATAACATTGGTAGATCTGGATGTGCAAGTGATCTCTAGTCTAAGATCCTGACCACCTTGCAGTCTACCAAGTTGTGAAGCACATCATTTATTTTGTGTTGGAAGCAGTGAATAAGAGGCTGTAAGAAATGCTCACAGATGTGCAAAATCTACCTGCTGCAGGACTTCCTGGTTTTTGTAGGAATGTTCTTTTCTGTAGAAGCTTTTGACATTGAGGGTCTAAAACTAAACAGTGCAAACAGAACCTCAGACTTGATCAAAACTGAATTCCTCCTGCGGAAAAAAAAAATGTATTCATTCTATTTACATTCACATGTTTTATATTACACCTCTGAAATTATAAAAGAAAAGCTTTTCTTTTAAATAGGTGAGTCAAAGTTTACGAGGAGACAAGGAGACATAACAGCATTTGTTCATCATAATAAATGAAATGTGTTACTGTATGATTGCTAACTATACTTGACCCATTTGGTTGCAATATTCTTGCTGCTTAGAGACACACTATCAACCCTTTCACCCTGGGAAAGGTATCTAACAGTTTTCTTAAATCACTTGTTTATTTTCATTGCTTGCTGACACACTCTGCACTTGAACCTAACATAATTATGAAGTTCCCTCAAAAACATAAATAGAGCCTATTTGTTTCTACCTAACTCAATACATTAGGCATACATTCCTTTGGAGAAAGAAAAAACAAACCCAAAAAACATACTCTCCTTGACAACAGAGGCTTAGGCTGCCTATGACAGACAGACTAGTCCTCAAAAATACCTTTCTTGTAGTCTCAGGAACAAAACACACTCTGAGGCAATCTATTTCAGGAGAGTTTTCTGCAACACCATTCTTTCTCACTTCTCCCCTGCACTTCCGAATGTGCCATACTCTGTCCACATCCATGGTTTTACCCTGGATCCACTCTTACGCTTGGCTTCCACCTGCTCCATACTATATAAAATAGCCACAGATTCTTGCAGTATCTTTTCTAAACTCAACCTCAAACCCCATGTTTCAGCCTTATCCTTCTTTATCTGTTCATTGCTGTTGATCATTTACTGTTGCATAGATAGGCTGCTCAGCTACCCATTCACCTCCTTCCCTACCCAGCACAGTAGCAGTAATCACTCCTCACTTCTATAACCCTTCCCTGGTTTTGAACTAAGCCAAATCTATGTATGCTTAGAGACTACCACAATGAGCATCTTATGCATGGGCATGCATACTGGTTCCCAAACGAATTCTACACTCTTCCACCTTCTGCAGTTCAGTATCACAGTCTGTATTGCTAATCTGATACTTTACCTCTTGCCAGATTATCAGTTTTTCAGGCAGGGAATGGGTCCCTGTGTATGACCTAGGTTGTTGATAAAACACCACAAAAAAAAAAAAAACTACAAGATAAATGCAGCAAAAATAAATCCCTTCTCAAAAAAAAAGAAATCAAAAAAAAAAAAAAACCCAAAAACAAAACACCACAAAACAAAACAACTCAGCAGAAAGGCTAATTTGCCTCTCTGTACCAAATAACTTCAGTAACTCACACTCTCAGATTGAGTCTGTTCAATTACAGTCTGCTGTTTCTAGTCTACAAGTGATATCACTGCAGTAAATTAGGAGATGTTTCTGATTATTAATAAGGGCTTCTAGAGCTTTCAGAAGCTTCTAGAGATTCTGAAGGCACAGACAAAAGAAAACTTCTCACCCAAAAACATTCTATATAACATGACCATACTGCAGAGTTTTACAGATCACAGCTATGGATACTTTTGCAAGTTTTAGACTTTTAATATTACATGGTTTATGAAAAGTTATAATGCGAACAGTAGTTCATGTGAAAAAATTTATAGAAGAATAGAAGAATTTGAAGAGAAAATTAAACTCAGCCATAAGACCTGCTATACCCATTGGTGCCAGTGGAATTGCAGCTATGCTTTCTTCCACTTTGGTGGGACCCAGATTATGTAGATCACCTAACATAAAACATGCCTCACAACTTTGCTAAGCAAGGGGATAAGCAGAGGCTTAATTGGAGCCCAAGAGGATTGAGCACATCCTAACTGCTTGACCAATTTTTGTGGAGCACACCAACAATGCTGAAACCTGGTGTCCTTAATCATCCTAATTAAATATTCTATAATTGGTTTAGAAGCCATTGAGACAACATCTGTGCTAGAACCAGTATAATAAATCAAACTGTACAATTTGGGGTGGGTGATGTGATATTGCAGAAATGCATTTCTGTTATATAGCATCTATTATGTTTCAATTTACAGCTATATATATGTATAGTATCATAAATAAAGGCATTGATAAATGCACTAAAATTATAATCATTCTAAAAATTTGTATAAAAATCCAGTAGAATTATAATTGTTATGCATTATACATAAAGGAGATAGACAAACTCTTCTAACACACATAGGTAAAGTAACCATATGTCTAAACAAAATGGGATTATCATTTTCATCAAATTGTTGCTTCACTTATTTTGAAACATTACATGCAATTAAAAAACCCTTAATGTACTAGTGACTGTATTACTGCAGTTCTTCCAATGTGGCAAATGAATTGCAGGGAGGATCAATCCAGGCAGGAATGCTGTACATGATGATGACTGCAGGAGGTGAATTTCACTAAACAATAAGGAACCACATCCAGAGTTTGTATTACAGAAGCACAAAAACAAGGTAAGGCTGCTTTATATGACATACCTTGCCTCCTGACTGTCCCTCTGAGTTCAAAAACCCCAGTCTCAGACTGCATTTAAAGTCACATTTAACTCAGTTACATATACATTCAAACGCATACATTCAAACAAAAGATACCACCCAAACCCAGATTTGATTGGCCTTATTCACAAAAAACATTCCCAGAAAAGTTCCTTGCCCTTTTAACATCCTTCAAGGATAAACTCATTTTCCTTCTTCCCTTTTAAATCTTGCCACTAAAATGGAACAGCAAATAATACAGCAAGGCTGCCTCTTTCAGTAGTAACTAAGGACAGGAACACTGCCCTCCTATTTTATGTTTTATATTCTTATCCTGTATTTCTATTTTTTTTAAATCCATTATCATTTTTTTGCTTCACTTTTCCTTTCAGGCTAGCCGCCTTCTGCTACAAATAGATCCTGGTAAAGCTGCACTTGTGCCTGCACTTTCAGCAGTATAGGCTACATCCTAGGCAAATCTAAATAAAATTAAAACTACTAATCCCTTGTGCTACCCAATAGAAAAATTATTTATTTCAAGACTTTGCACCCTATCATTGTACTGATACACTCTGAAGAAGTAGTAAAGAACTAAATATTTATTATTTATTTCTATGGGACTTCATTTTACAAGATATTATTGGGAATTTCTTGTGAGCTGAATCTACTAGTTCAGTTCTTTACCATCATATAAACCCAGTTCACAAGTTTGGAGTTTTTAACACTGTGTTTTTCTGTCTGTAATCTGTACAGCAAATAGGGGACACACCCTCGTTAATCCAGTCGTGATGCATTTAGTCCTTATGTGGCAAACAGAAAGATGCTTGTTAAGTAGTCATTTAACACCAGGCCATTAAAAACTTCAAAAACCCTATCACTGAGTATTCATTACCCTAGTCACAGATAAAATATGCATAAAATGCCACCAGTATGGTGTATTTGAGGAAAAAAAATAAGACTTTGATTTTCTAGCAGTCATTTTATTGAAAGCTATACACAAATTGCGCAGCAGTACAGTGATATGCTTAGATAATGAGTTATGCAGTGACAGTAAGCTTCTGTAGCCTTTGCTTACACTATGTGACAATGTTTTTTATGAATTACATGAAGAAAAGTTTCTATGAAGTCTCAAGAAGTTACAGGTGCTGTGGGTTATGTAAATTAACCACAAAATGCTAGGGGAGTCAATGTTATGTCACCATCCTGATAGATAGAAATGTGTTTATGGCTGACAGGCAATCTGAGAATTACCATTACATCTCATTTCCTCTTCTGAGAGTTTTTGTTCTTACCGAATGAGGAGGATTTTGAATATCATGATCAAACAGAAGAAATTGGCTGCCATCTTCTGACACTTCACGGATAATGTACTGTAATTTTGCTGAGGCAATTATCCTGATTCTATTGTAGAAAAACCCTATCTAACTTTCACAGGAGGATGAAACATTAGTCAGGACATAAGATATGACTGCTAATGGCCTTAAGAAAATAACAGCACAAAATCCTTCAGTACCCACAAAATCACCTAGAGTTTTCAATATCAAGAGATCCACTGAAAACAAAGTAAAACATGCAAGAAAGTCCACAGTATAGAAATCTTGGGCGTGTAAGGGTATTCAATTTATTTCATGGCATTTTGTGTGTATATTACAATCCTACAATGGAAAAATAAAAGCTGTTCTATATTCTATGTCCAATACTCCACAATAAGTGCTATGCTACCGTGTTTCAACTCTTCTTATATATAGTTCTGAAAATGATTCAAATGCTCTGTCCATGAATTTGCCTGTGCAGATACAAAGTTAAAAGTACTCTTACTACTATGTCAGCACACGTCTCTTCACACCTCAACACAAAGGCACACAGCATAACAGCATACCAACACCTCAGATACAAAAAAGAAGTATAATTACAAAACTAAGGTAAGCTTAAACCTAGTATTTTCTCTGCTTAATTCTGCATTAGGGAAAATTAAGCAGCTCACATACTAATAGACTGAGTAATAGCATCTGTTCAAGAGTCACTTAAGTAGAGAAAGATCTGTATTACAGACAGCTTAGAGTGAGGTTTACTTCTATCATTGACTTTTGTTAGCCATCAAGAAATCTGATGCCTGGCAAATACCTCCAGATAGCTAGATTTTTGGGTGCGCAGTTACATGCAGAACAATATTTGCTGATCACAGGAAAACACGAACAGCAGAATGAGCTGCAAGTACATTAAGTATGAACCACCTATCTGGTCAGAATTTTATCTGTATTTTGATCCCACTGACTTAAATTTTTAGGGTGTATCTTTTAAAATTAGGATGTTGCTGCAATCAAAAAAAGGTATAATAGCAATCATCTATAACATAGTTATATGTTATATAAACGTGTTAAAAACAGATTTTTCATTACAACTACTTCTTTAGCCACAAGTCAGATAAGAATTCAATTCTGTAACAGCTTTCATTCACCATATTAGTTCATCTGAAATAGTAAGTATTGATAAACCATTTAAATCTTTTTATACCTCACCCCTTTCTCTGCTGACCACTATAAAACAAAAACTGTTTCACTCAATG
Source organism: Forpus xanthops (assembly GCA_032466535.1). NCBI lineage: Eukaryota > Metazoa > Chordata > Aves > Psittaciformes > Psittacidae > Forpus > Forpus xanthops. Next base: position 23,487 of record JASSUY010054911.1, read on the forward strand.
TCTTTATTCATGCACACAATTGGTTGCACATAGACTGAGAAATAGACCTTCTATTACACATAATCAATCCAAGACAAGCTTATTTTGAAAAGAAAATTGAGGTTGAAATAGAAGATCTGCTACAGTGTTGGTGGAATTAACTATTTGATGTCACAGTGAAATTTGCAGAGATTTTTTTAACCTTTTGAGAGGGGCTAAATGATAGGATAATACTATTTAAAAAATAATCAAGATTAAGCTTACATTAAGTCAAGCAATTTATGGTCCACTTATTATGAATTTTACTTGATTTTGAAGAAGAATAGGGACAAGGAGAATGAGAAGGTCTATGCATGAGCCACACATAGCCCAGTCAGGGATACTGTACTCTTGCACACACACAAAAGAACATCTAGAAGCAATAAAACCCAACTTTATAAGAGGAAAAAAAAAAAACAGAAACAAAACCTGCTGACTCTGTTTCCAGTCACTTCTTCAGAATTTTTAGAAATCACACAACCCAAGCATCTCACCTCAGTGCTGTACTTAAACAAATAGCATTGTCCTCCATAAAAGTTCATGCACAAATCCTGCTGCTCTTTTAAAACCTAAACAAGCATTCAGAGATTTGTGATGATGAAGCCTTGGGAAAGTGAAATATTTTGAATTTTCGAAAAGATTAAATATTTCCGCATAGAGAAGGGGAGCAGAAAGAAATTCTCTACGTTAAAAGCAGGGCCCAGCTCAGTTTGCTTTCTTTGCCTCAACTCCAGCAGATGTTTACAGAGAAAACATACTAATTATCCTGTTTACCAAAGGTACCTTGTTTGCCACTTCCTCAAGCTCTGTTCTTTTGTTTCCTGATTTTATAGCTAGAATCTTGAGATAACAGCATGATAATATGCTCTGTAAACTCTACCAAGAGTCTCCAAACAACACAATACCTTAACACCTTTATTTCTTTTTTGGCTTTACATATGTAGTTCTTGGTCATAACCACAGCATATCACTTTGTTAGCCAGCTTAGAGTCAAGAGGCTGCATCGCTAAGTGTACTTCCCCAATATATGCCATTTTTTTTTTCCTCCATTTAGTGTCATTCCTAAGTCTACATATAAAAATTATAAAATTACATTCATCAGGATGACTCTTGTCTTAATAAACACAACCCCTATCTTACTGCCTCAAATTATTTACATTTCAGCATAACGCTTGCGCTGTTCCAGAAGTATTTCAAACCTGCCAACGCTGTGACCCCCACCTCCATTGCGGCCAGTTCCTACACTAACCACCTGCAGATCAAGCAACACTGAAGTTAATCATGACATTCATTACAGTCTGTTGATTATTAAAGAACTTATTTCATTCCTGCTCCTCATAAGCTCCAATACACAGAAGAGAAAAAAAGAATAAATAAAGAACACTGGCATATGACACCTGAAAATATTAAGGCTATATATTCACAGTATGCCACATTTATTCACACATTTCAAGTTTGACATACAGAATTATTAGGCTATTTTATTGTGTCATGAAAAATATATTTTAAAATATATCTTGAATATAACTTGCACTGACACGAAGTAGAAAGAGCCAACATACTTTAAATAATTTAAACCCCAGGTCTTATGGAGCGTTAACTGGTATCAGGAGGTACACGCACACAAATAGAAAATAAGACAGATACCTTTATGGCATATTAACCAGCACTAGGAAGGTGTAAAATGAAAATTTACATAATTAGCCCATATGAAATAGGTGAAGTAGAGACAAACCACACATAAAAGTTAAAACCTAGAGAAATGAAATCAGACCTTTTGAGTGAATTAACCCTCAATGACAAAATCAGAGAGAGGAAGGACACATAGGAGATGTCAACTTACACCAGAAGATCATGAAATATCACTTCTAAAAGATTTTAGAACTGTTAGAGGTTGTCACTATACCAAAAAAGGCACCAAATTACTGTATATAAGAAAATTAACTGGCCTTGCAAAACTGCCCTGGTAGAGAGCACGTAATCACTACCTGAGTTTAAATAAAATTTAACCACAAAAATTAATTGTTTTCCACATAAAGAATCTTCCTCCAAGAGAGCACCCCAGGAAAACCTAGATGTAGGTATCCCCTACAGCATCTGGTGCTAAAAGAAAAAAAGATTTCCCTTCTTTGCCTTGGAACCACTGGAATACTGGTGAAGCCCTGATGTCATTAGCTCAGGGTACACAGAGCAGGCTGTGAGGACAAGCATGCAGAAAACTGGTTGCAAGAATTACAGTCATTAATTATGAAAACAAAAATTCATGTAAGTAGAAAATGCAGCACTGGTCAGGCTTCAAGAAAAGAAACAGATGGGTGCTTCGGAGAAACAGGTCATGGACAGCACAGAGCTTGGAAGAAAATCTTGGAAGTTTTACTTCATGTCCATACTACTATTTCTCTCCCACACTCAACACAACAACTCATCATTTTAAAAGGTAATTTTTAAACAGGAGTACATGTTGCCAGCTATTTTATATGCAATGGCCTTAATTACGTAGTTAAATAAATCTTTATATAAGTGCTATTATGCAAATACATGTTGGTATAAGAGGATCACTTGTATGACTTTGAGTGTGTTCTGTTTGCAACCTCTGTCACTAACACAGGACAGATTATAGTTCTGTTTCTTTTATTTATTTCTATGGCTCTCCCTAACATATCTGTCCAGCTTCAAGCCTACTTCAACTCACCAGGAAGCCAAGAGACTTTGAATAAGGAACTCTTCTTCACAAAGAATAATGTTAAGCTGAAGCGCTAATTCCTAAAGACAGACTGACACAGCTGGAAAATTTTGCTAATTTTAACTCTTTAACAATTCAGTTAGCCCTCAAAGGTATTCACAGATAATATTTTATTTACATCTACCCCACCCACATTTCTGCAGACATAATTGCATTATTTCCACACGTCAAAACATTCAATATCACATATTTTACTAAACTTTAGAAGCTAGCACATCAAAGTTGCACATGGTTGAGCAGCGCTAGCCATAACTTGACATGCAGCAATAGTCAGTCCAAGAAATACTGTATTTTCATTAACGAGTTGACCGGAACTCTCTCAAACAGTAAGGCACCACTAGAAGATGGAGAAATTAGAGTGGCACATAAAGACACTGAACACATGTGACCACTCCCTCCTCTCCAGCAACTTTTACCATCGTTTTGGTGACACTCTGGATTCCAAAAAAATAAACAGAAAAAACAAACACCAAACACTTCTAAATTCAGTAGTCTTTAGGCATCTATTAAGAATGTCAAGTTTACCTTGGAGCATATCTTAATCCTTAATGAGTGATTGTTGCAAATGAAGAAACAAAACAAAAAAAAGAGACAATATCAAGACTACTGCAGTAAAAATTGCCAAGAGGCTAATACTGCAAGTTGGGCAAGGGGTGTTCATTCTCTGTCCCCCCTTTTCCTTCTTTTTATAAAATAAATTAGATAGAATTATAACAAATAGTGAGGGTAAGATCCTGCCCTGATCAGTACTGGAGAGATTCAGTTCAATTGAGTTTCATGCAAGATTATGATCTCCAGCAGGTTAGAAAGCTGCACAGAAGTCAGCCTGCAAACCTGGGTAGAAGTTTGCATTGGTGACATCCTAATCATATCAAACTAGTTTGGGCCTGTGGGTTTTCTTGTTTTGTTTTTGGTTTGAGGTTGGGTTTGGTTTTATTTTTTTTGTTGGGTTTTTTTTTGCTTGTTTTGGGGTTTTTTGTGTCAGGTTCTACATCTTGGATTTTGGCTTTTTTAAAAAATAAATAAAAAAATAATTAATTGTATACTTGTATAAGAAGCAAGATTCTCCTCTGGGGAGCATCCTAAGCTGTTCTCCTGCATATTGTAAAGTACTCCTCTTCCCAGTACTAGCAGGAGCCTTTGAAGAGATGATAGAGCTTTGAGGTTCGACATTGCTGAAGAGCTACCGAGAAACCTAAGGTTTTTTGCTCCTGTCATGTCTATACAGTCCCCACCAAAAGAAACCTAAAATCATGGTCTAATGTTACTAATACTTCTCAGAGGTATCACTTACTGCCTCAATTTCATTATTTAAATCTTTATTATCCTTCTGTACAGCTCTTCTTGAGCAAAAATTATCACTATAAAGGAGCTGCTTTCAGATTCCAGATACACATTAATTTTTAAAGGTTTTATATTAGGAGCTTCAGTGTAGAGCCTGACTCACATTACTCACCAAAGCAGGCACAAAGGGTTCCTAACCCAAGCCAAATGAGTGGGTGAGAAAGTGTCTGTCATTTTTTTCCTTTGAAAACAAAATTTAGGCTGATTCGGTAGGGCAAGGCTTTGAACTAACAGAATCTAAAGAACAGGGTCTGAGTTTTAGTGTTTTCTGCTCCAAAGATTTCCTCAGCTGAGTAGACAGTATTCAAGGATAGAAATGTAATGAGCTAGAATTCAAGAGAATTTAATTTTCAGAAGAAAGATGACTTGTGTGCCATGTGCCCCCCTTTTCTTTTTTTCTTGCAAAATCAGCTTACACTGAAGGCCAATGCAAATATACTAAACGTATGCTCATGTATTTGTCCTACTTCTGCAACCTATTTTAAGCATTAAGCAATTCTCAACAGTCTGTGATTCATCTCAGGTTAATAAGGAGACTGAGCTGGAAATCAAAGAATGGTCTCCAACATCCAATTTATTTTTGATAAGTGTTTTGTATATGTAATAACAAATAGTTATGATTCTATGGCAACTCTCAAAAAAACTATTCAGGTTTTATTATTCTCTAAGATCTATGCAAATTCACATTATTTAAAGTATAATGATTAAGACAGGATTTTCAATTTATTTCCCCCAGTCTGTGAGAATCCTTCTCTTTATAGGAGTCATTAGGACTGCTTGATACTGTTCTTTTTAGAGCACCCTTTTTTCCCAATATAAAACACTTCAAGTACCCTCAATGGCATTTGAGTCTTACCTGCACTTTTGCACCTCTCTAAACAACTGACTTTAGCTGTAGTGTAACAACCGTTTCCCCACCCACCCACCAAACTTATTCTTCATATTCTGTTTCATATCTTCATTAGTGATCTGAGCAACAGGAATCAAGTAAGTCCTCATTAAGTTTGCAAATGACACCAAGGCACAGGCTACCCAGAGAAGTGGTGGAGTCACCATCCCTGGAGATATTTCAAAGATGTGTAGTCATAGCACTTAGGTATATACCTTAGTGGTGAACATGGCAGTATAATGTTAAAGGCTGGACTGAATTATATTAAATATTTCCAACCTAAACAATTCCATGATTCTATACAAATAAAATTGAAAAAAATAGAAATGACAGTATGCTTGAAGCCAGAGTTAAATTTGTCAAGTCTGATAAACATCGTGCTGGCATCTAAAACAAGTGGCTCATTGCTTTGTGCCCTTGCATCAATTAACACTTAATTTAATTTCTTACAACCTCACTTATCACCAGTCTTCTTTGAAGCTAGCAAATGTTAGGTTTTCAAGTCTGTCAGTTTATGATTACATATAACCATCGCAATTTCAGTTGAATGTAAGGAGGAACATAAACCTAACACAAGTGAAGTGCTCTTACAGTATTGGTAAAACATAAAGAAATTCCCAGTAAAAAAGGACTATATGATCCTGTTAGCAGTTTTCTAATACATGTATTTGATGGCAAACTAAACTAAAAGCAGCTGCAGAAATACATTGTCATTATCAGTTTAAATATTACTTAAGTGTTTTGAGGAAAAGCAGACTATTTCACTTTCCTACTTACACTGCAACAGATCAAAGTAGCAGTTAATTAAATTTAAAGACAATTTTAAAGAATTGCAATATATATTTACATTGCTCACCAGTCTATGACTGTTCTGTGAGCTTTTGACACCAGATCTGCAGAAATGAACAAGCGACAGCATCATGGTTTTATCAGAATTAAGAGAGGATATTAAGGACTTGTAAAAATGAATAAAGATAATTCACCTCCTGTGAGGGTATGACCTAACCACTATTTGCAGCATGAAGGAAGCATGAACACAGATGATATTTTTTAGTTGCCCACCTTGACATTTTTTTCTCTCTGGGTTTCTTGAGGTGCTGCTTTCAAGCAGGTTCACAACCTGTCTAAAAGATACCTTATCAGAGACATGTACACACAGAAATGCATACAACAGGCCAGAGTTATGAACATGTCAGCAGATAAACTGCCTTATTCCAACTCAGTGATCAAGCAAAGAAAAAAGTAATCCCATATTCCTACTACATTAAAACAAGAGTGTTCAGATGAGGAGAACCAACATGGTACAGCTATATATCTCCCACATTGTCACAAAATCTCAAACAGCACTGCCTATAAACAGTCCCCATTTTCTCAGCTCAGTGCCTTAAAGCACCCACTCTTGAAGAAAAATGATGATCCTCTATAAGGGACCAAAGCATTTACATCCATGCTTCGAGTCTTCAGAACAGACCACTGGCGGTCAAAACCAGAGACACCAAGCCACTGTACTTTCTTCCACCTTAGAATGTAGCCAGAAAAAAGAATCAGGTGACGCCCTGCATTGAGACAAAGGGAAACCACACATGGCATGGAAAATAGGAGACAACTACAGTTCACAGCCTAATATGTGTTTTACGGCACGAACACCCAAAATGCGCTCTTACTTGTTGCCCTCATTCTCCTGCCCAGCCAGAACACAGGTACAGGAGAGCCTAGACATGAACTGCAGAAACAAAGTGTGCCAGGGAAAAGCACCTATTTCCACACAGTTCAGCTACCAAGACTTTTCTTTAGGTAGCTAGAAAGCCCTGCTAATGAAGAACTGATCATTTCTCATAAATAGCAGCTTTTTAAAAGGAATAAGCACTTTTAAAATTCTTTGATTCTTTTGATGCTATGGAAAGACCACCTGCACTCATCTTTCCTTTGCCTTCTGATGTCTTAGCAGTGTCTATTGCCAAGTAAAGTTTTTCTGTAGTGGATAAAATAGAAAAGCAGCAAGAGATTCCATTTCTATCCTCTTCCTAGGATTTGCTTGATAACTCACATCAACTGAGGCGTTACATACAAATCTCTAGTTAGTTGTTCTAATGAAGTGATCTCAGTTAAACAGTTGATTCTGATCTATGAATAATTTTTTGCTCCCCACAATTGGTGTGCCAAGCTTCCCTTTAGGAGGCGCTCTGTAGGATGGCTGCTAGCAGCAAGTATGACAACATGCAAGAAGACTGCTTAGGAGGTGACCAAGTCCCAGGAACTCCTTGCCCACAAAAAAAGTGTGTCTGGAGAGTTGATTACCAATTAAAGATTAATCTCATCTTCAAGAACTATATCCAAATAAACATGACCTCTCAACTCTTCCTTCTGCTTTCTTTGGGGCACTTTGCTCTTCTTGGTCTGTCTGAAGGTGTTTCCTAAGATTTTCATGAAAATCAAATGTGACAAAGAAATTTAAACACATTAACAACTGGAAATTCAGTGAGATACTCAGAGATGCCCAAATTAAATTATAAGAGCACTATAGTGCTCTTGAATCACCTTTCCTTTCCAGCTGCAGTCTAAATTAATTGAAATATCTGTTTTGAAGACAGCTACAGGAAGAAAGTAGGAGAAGAATGCTTTGATCTATAAAAACATTGCAAGGAACATGTTATAGCGTCAGAAAGAAAAAGAGAAAAGAAACCGAGGAGAACTAAGGATAAATCAAGCATAATACAGCATTAAAAAATAATATCAATGTTAGAAAACTGGTGAAAGCCTCAAGAATAACTTAGTGTAACTCCTTTTAATCTTAGAAAATTTCAGCACCTACGTGATAAAATCTGCAGCATCAAAACAGCCACTAAGACAAAAATAAATCCTTGTGTTCAGAAAGTATGGCAGGCTGGTTGTGCCAGGCAGAGTTTATCAGACTGTTTTCCTGTGGAACACGTGCATTTTCAGCAATTAAAGCTTGGCCAATGCCAGGACAGCATTCAGCTCCTACTTTTTATTAAAAGTCATTCCAAATACAGACATTTCACAAGTTAAAAACAAGAAAATAAAACCGTGTATAGCCCTCTGGACAAGAAATATTTCTATGAAGAGATATTTTTTCCCATTATTTACAATTGCTTCTTCGCAATGCAATGACATCAGCTCTTATTTATATAAATGTTTTCGCCAGGCAGAATTAGGTCTTATTCATCCATGAAAATCACAGCGTTTTCAGGAAAATGAATTCATCTAAACACAATTCAATGCAAACCACTTATGAAGCATCCAGCAAGACGTAAAGCTTGGAAGCACTACTATACTTTTAAGCTTCAAATGCTGGAAAATATTTTATTTCAGTAAAAGCCATAATATTATGAAAACTAACTTTAGGAAAGCGGACTTCCAGTAGAGTCATGTAACAAGCCATTCCAAAAGGATCATTCTTTAGTTTTTCAGAAGTTAATAGATCAGCCAAACCAACAATTAAGATTTGTCTGTGACTCTAACCCAAAATCAACAGAAGCCAAGTCAAAGCTCTTCAAGGACAGAAGATCTGATCCTTTCTGTCTGATGACCCTAATCCTATACAAAGCCAGTAAGACCATTTGGCTAGCCAGGCACAAGGCAAAAGAAAACACTCACCAGGATGTAAGAGTTCTTTAAACCAGGAATAAACATGTCAGTGTTTTTCTCTTCATCTACCTTTGTACTGATTTACTGATGTTGCTTGACTGTAGCCCAAGCACAAAGCCTCCATCTGTTCTCACGGGCAAGGAAGCAAAACAAAGATTACTAAGCGACCCCAAGAGCTTTCATAGATGATGGGCTGGTTTGAGAGAAGCAAAGAAATCTCCCAGAACTCTTGAATAAAAATATACTGTTTGTCCCCAAACTGTTGTAAGCTAAAGGGTATCAGATAACTGGGTAATACCTTGTGCCTCTATGGTGGGGGGAGGGGGAAGGAAAGGGGAGAGAAAGAGAGGAGAGGTATGTTTTCTCATTTCTCTGCACTGCCAAATATGTCTGCGTGTATAGCTCACACATGCCAGTAGAGCATTGCAAAGCTTGGTAGCAGCTCCTAAACCAGAAAATAGACTAATTCGCAAATAGTTATCTGAAAGTCACAAAAAGCTTTCCTACTTTCTACTCCACAAAGAAAACCCTTTAGTCTGCCCCTGTAACGTAAGACATCACAACGCACTCTTACCTCAGCTGTATCAGAGCTAAGGACAGAGATTTGTATCAGCCCTGATTTTGGGAACTGCCAAGGGAGGGAACATTTGTCTAAATAGGATAAGTGACAGAAGAATGAGACACAGCCCGCTGGTTGGTCAACCTGGAACCAGAGCAGGTGAAGAGAGATCAGCCTCAGGCAAGATCTTGGCAGCAGAAAGATGTATTTGTCTTCAGTTTATGGTTGCAACAGCTCCCATAAAAGCACAAGTGTAACAGTAGGAAAGGAGGGGGCCTTTCTGTGCCACATAAAAAAAAAAAAAAAAAAAGAAAAAACACACACCAAAACAAAACACACAAAAAAAAAAAAAAAAAACACAAACATCAATACTGGCTGAGGAAAATTCATTATTAAAAAAATCCCACATTTACACAAGAGTTTCATGACTAATACACACTTTATTCAACACAGCCTATGTCTCGATTCATTAAAAAATATGCCCCACATTTCCTAAACAATAAATTATATTTACCTGGGCTTCTGGGCTCGGCTGTTTGAATTACTCAACCAGCCAACTAGAAGTAGTTTGTAGATGAATTCCCACACCAGACAGATGTACCAGCTGTTGGAAGTATAAAGCTCCTCAACATAGCTATTCCCATTATTAAAATCCTCCTTAAGGAAATAATAGACCAAACAAAAGGCTTAGCTGAAGATGCTTAAAAGTTCCTGCATATGCTGTTGGAGCTATTAAAAAGTGCATTAAACAGCTTCCAACAGCATATGCACCCATCTGTTTTACACCACCTTGTAGACAGTCTAAATAAGTATACCAGGCAGGGTACAGCTCCTCAGTGGGATCTGAACTCCATTTAAATTTAGAATTATCTCAAAATCTTTGATTGATGTCCCAGTTACTTTGTGACCATTCAAGGGATTCCTCTGCTTTCCATTTGTCGTGGTTTAAGGCCCACAAGCAGTTCGCTCACTTACTCCCTTCTCTTTCTTCCCCCTGTCCTGAAGGGGTGCGAAGGAGAATCAAAAGAATGCAGTTCCCACAGATTGAGATAAGAACAGTTCAGTAACTAAGGTATAACACAAATCACTATTGCTACCACCAATAATAATAATGACAAGGCAAATATAAGGAAAGAGAATACAACCGCTCACCACCTGATACCAAGCCCAAACACTCAGCAAACCCCACACCTTTCCAGGTCTCTGCCTCCGTTTTTACATCCCGGGCATGATGTGCTGTGGTATGGAATATCTCTTTGGTCACTTTGGGGCAGGTGTCCTGTCTCTGCTTCCTCCCGGCTTCCCCTCCTCCCTGGCAGAGCATGACGCTCAGAAAGCCCTTGGTCAAACCAAAATACTACCAAGCAGTAACTGAAAACACTGGTGTTACCAGCACTGTTCCCAGGCCGAAAGTCAAAAACACAGCGCTGCACCAACTACTTAGGAGAAAAACAACTGCTGTTGCTGAGCCCATGACACCATTATTTTATGCAACAGCACTTCAGGCTTGATCACCAAGAAGAGGGAGAAAAAAACAAACTGTATTAGCATTACCTATTCCTTAACAGAAAACAAGCCTGAATTTCTGCACACAAATCCCACACAAAAGCAGTTAATCATATGCAGATCTTTAAATGGGTTTATAGCAAATTCAAAGAAAAGAAAAACATGTCGCATTCATGAAGGTCCTGTCTTTTGTTTAAAGATTTGTTTCACAAATCCTGAAGAGATATAAAAATAATAAGTTCTCCTGAACATGCTCTCTGAAATTTAATGTTTTCTAATCTTCTCAACAAAAATATACATCCCCCCCCAGTTTAATTCCAGACTAGCAAACACACTAGATCCAGAATTACCTCTCAATTACAAACACCATCACACTCAATGCTCCATTAGTCAACTTACCTCTGCTATGAGGTCAGTGGAGATCTATGCACTTATGCCAAAAATGGTATTTGTCACAGCCCCTACGTGTTTCATAATCTCAACCTGGTCCTCACTACACTGACTTTTTTATGCCAATGAGCTCTGTTCCATGTGTTCCAGTTAAATGTGAAGCATTTAAACAAATCTGCATTAAGAAAGTAAAACTCAATCTTTTGAAAATCAACAAAGGCACAAAGATGTTTTTCTTCCTCTGTTAAAATATGTAAGAGCAAATATGTATTTAATTATTTAAGGAGGAATCTGCAAGTGTTTCCAGCACTGCCTTCATCCTTGCCGCTGAAAGTGCCTGGTAGTCTTATATTGGTTTAGGAGGCTCAGAGCTGCAATCCCCTATGGGCAGGCGCCAGGGTGTAAAGATCCCATACTGGTGTAATCCTGGCAATTTATATAAGATGCTTATTAGAACTACAGTTATCATACATAGGTGTTCTAGTTTTAATTAAACCAATTTACAACAAAAATTCATCTTTTCATTTACAACTGTTCCACATTAGACAAGCTCTCCAGGAGGATCAACTGAGAAACCATAGTTGAGATGCAAAGAAAGCTTACATACACATTAAATTTTTTTTATACCACACGAAGCATGAAAAAATCCCAGCTTCAGAGCTTTCACACAGTTAGTATTTCCAGTACATATATAAAAGATAAAACCAATGTTTTCTTCATGAAGATTTTGAAATTACTATGTTTAACAGCACAACAGTCTTTTCAGACTGGGCATTACAAAATATCAACTTATCCTCAAATAAAATGGGGCTTTCTGCAACTGCAGAAATATTCTCAGCCAAGCCAGAAAGGTTTTCTGCTGATCAGAATGTGTTTTCATTCTGCCTTGTCCATCAAAATACGTTTTACAGAGAATACTCTTTCGTTTTAACCTGCTGGAGAATAGGTAGCAGCAACTGATACGATGACCAGGTTCTCCAGCTCAAGCTCTCCCTATTACCAGACAACCCCCAAATACTCAAGAACAGGTATTAAAAATAGAATTACTAAAAATGTAAAATAAATACTTCTTGTAAATTATCTATTATCTGTCAAACAACATCTTCCTGCTTCACATGCAGAACAGAACATTAGGAAATTCCACTAAAATTAATGTTGAATCACTTAACTCAGATGCCTACTAAAGCAATTGACCTCCAGAAGGAAACTGTCATTCCCATCCCAGAGGAGAGTAGCAGCTGAAAACACGCTTCACAGAAAAAAATGAAGAAAATCACTGTTTCATGAGACTAAATCATGCAATAAAAAAAATGTTTTCCACTATTAGCTGCCATATAAATAAAGAGCCTACATTTGTCACATCTCTCTGCATGTTCTGAAATATTATTTTTGTCAGAAGTATAATTGAAATTACTTTTCTGGATGCTTAAGCTTCATTAAAGATGAACTCATCACCTTTACTAAAGGATATCTAAAAGTATTAGACACTTTAAATTCTACCATTGGGAATACTGAGAGGACAAGGGGTAACAGGTTCAAACTTAAACAGGGGAAGTTTAGGTCGGATATGAGGAAAGAATTCTTTACTGTAAGGGTGGTGAGGCACTGGAATGGGTTGCCCAGGGAATTTGCGAATCCTCCATCACTGATGGTGTTCAAGGCCGGGTTGGACATAGCCTTGAGTGGCATGGTTTAGTGGGAGGTATACCTGCCACTGGCAGGGGGGTTGGAACTAGATGATCTTAAGGTCCTTTCCAACCCTAACTATTCTATGATTCTATGATCTGGAAACTTGTTGCTATTACAAACAAGGATGGCAGTGAACTATAGAGACATGAACAGTGAAGGACTGCCTTCCTACCCAGCCATGTAGTTATTTCAGAACAGTTGATCTAAATTAAAGACAAAGGATTAAAAAGTAATCACTCTGCATATTGGTTTTCTCCAATTTTACCCCCTTGAATCAGTTCTTATACATGGACTTCATAAGGACATCATGACTTCTCCAACTAAATAGACTGTATTTGAACCCATATAAATAAAGCAGGAATAGAGTCACAGATATCCCCAAGCAAATATCAATTATTTCTCTGAAATGCAAAGTAGGATCACAGTTATTGTAACTATGCACAGACAGGCACACGAGCCACATTTCACACATTATAAACCAAGACAGAAGATTAACATGTATACAAGATTCATGGCATTTTTGTGAGACTCTCCATGTAAATTGTAGAGCTAGTTTATATGCCATGAAGCATAGGCACATAGGCATCATGCTCTGCCTCTGGAAAGAGGACAAGCCTAGCATAGAGCTGCATGAGGAAGCCCACAGGTGCCCATGCTGTGCCTGAGAAAAAGCAAGCTGAATTACCTTGGATTGTCCCACCACCTTCAGTGGTAACCTTAAAAAGAAACAAGTAAACAACAGACAACATACTGCTATACTATTCACTTGTATGTGGAAGCAAGCCTACAATACAAAACCCAGAACCCAAAGCCCAGGTGACACAGAAGATCTGACAGAAAGCAGCAGGTTTGCTTGCACAACAAGGAATTGGTCCATTGCCAAGCTCTGCATCCATCCACACACCTAGCAGCTCCAGGTGGGAGGAGGAGACAAGAAATAACTTCCACTCCCTGGCTCATTGTAGGACAACTCAATAGAAGATGCTCTGTTTCCTAACCTGTGAAACAGCTGAAGGACCAAAGGAGCCCATCAAGCACCTTCTGATTTACATCAGAGCAATTTTCCTTTAAGGAAATTGGATTTAATTTTAGCAAGAAGTTTGTGTTATACTGAGTAAAGTATAAACCAGAAACTCACCTATCACTAGACCTTGATTAAAAAGACGGCCAAGGAGGGGGAAATAATAGTAATAGAGCTCAGATTAATTCCTCTTTGAACAAGAAATAACTCTTATTTTGCTATCAGATGTCAAGGTGAAGGTACAGCCATAGCAAAAGACCATGGAAACACTGGGTGATTTAATGGCTTAACATTTCAGTGAAAAATGTTTACTCTTCTGTGTCAGCTAAAGGCAGCAAAAGAGATAAGTTTGAGTTAAAGAACACAATATATATTGCATTTGGGATTTTAGATACCTCACATTTATAAGCATTTGGCTCATTTGGTGTAAAATGTGTTTAGAGGGCCTGCTACACACTTTAAATGTAACATGAATTTTGGATCCTCCTCACAAGTTTCATCATACAGGCTCATGCCTACTCTCAAGGTCATGATTTAAATGTATGAAACTGTATTGGAAATCTACATAAGGACATTTAAAGTAATATAGGAAAAGTCTACCTCTGTCCCAGAAGATGAAGTTATTCATCTAGATTACAAAAATCATGAAGTTAAGAATAGAGAGCGATAACCACAAGATCACAGGAATGCAAGACTTTAATTATTTATGTTTAAATAAATTGTACTGGCAGAAGTTTTCAAGGGAGTTTAAAGGAACTCGCTTCAAAGTTAGTTTAAAATTCAGGATCTTTTCAAAGTCTACCTACCATTAGTATCAGTGTCTCCTGCTGTCCAGAAATAGTCTGGAAATAAATATGCAGTGTGTCAAGAACCAAAGAGGAAAACAAAAACCAGATTAATACCTGCTTCCCACACATGCTTCTAGCCTCCTACCCAAGAAGAACACAACTTCAAGGTTAACTACTAGCCAGAATATAAGACCATCTTCCCTGTTTAATGCAGTGTGCACATACTGTCCTTGGCAGCCATTAACAGTGAGTATAACACCACAAGAGAGCAAGTGCATACTGCATCCATCTCCTCTGCCCTCACAGTTCTTCTGAAACATTATCATTTGAGACCTCCATGTTTTTTGACTCTTCTGCCCTTCCTGCATGTGAGAATAGGTTTTGAGAGAGGATGAGGAGAAACACCAAAACACACATGGAGGAAAAAAATCAAACAAAAAAACCACAACAAAACCCAAGAAAACCTCACTTTTAAGTGGTTTGTTTGATGCACAACAGCCACCCCAAGAACAGTGATCCCTAATGATCAGCTACATAGGGAACAGAAGGTCCGCAGTCAAGAGTTTGGTGCCTTTATCAAGATTTCTGTGGGTTTTGTTGGCTGCTTGTCACAATTAGCTGTTGACTCATTTTAGTTTTAGACTCTAAAACAAGAGATATCCTGTAAGGATGTTCCATGGATTATGCCAAAGATTAAAGAAGAAAAAAAAAAAATACATAAAAAAAAAAGTATCCTCATGAACTTGGAGGTCACCCATCACAAGAGCTGCTTGCTGTAACGCAGTAAGTACAGATGCATCACTGAAACCTTTCTAAATCTGTGTACTGGAGAAGTACATCATGAAAACACACCTGGCCTCTTATGAATAAGTACAGTTTCTTCCAAAATTATAGTGATTTTGGAAGAAGTAGTACTGATATGGAAGAAAAGGCAACCTGCGCTGGTTTTAAGGTCAGGATCAAAATAGTCACATCATTCCAGGCTACTGCCTGACTTCTGCTGTCTGCTCATGCTCAGCCACAAAAGGCAAGTTACCGTGAGAAAAATCGAACAATTGAGAGAGTATTAATAATTTGGCCATGTCTTCTTGGTCATGAATAAATTATAACATTAACATAAATTAAAACATACAGTAACTGTTGAATAAAAGATGTCTGCAAACCATTAGTCTGCTGCAAAAATAGGACACAATATTGCACAACAGACGTGCATCTTAAATTCCCTGGCAATGCTTCATTGCCTTATCCTTGAACCAAATCAGCACTCTAGATATTCATGCAACATGGTACATGTGTGCATATGAACGCATATCCTTCACCAAACCAAAAGCAGACCTGTACAGAAAGCAAACAATTTCTGCTGCTGCTGCAAAGAGTCAAGGGTCAACAGTCCTCTGCTCCTATCTACACAGTGACCTGGCAATCTCAAGGCTGATGATTGCTTTCCTTCTAGGAAGGATTCCACAAATTATTTCCCCATGAACACAATGAAATTGCATCCCCCACATGAAACAGCATCAGAAAAGCAGAGTGATTCAATTCTGGAGTTTGCATCAACACAAATTCTTTCATGTCTCTCTTACAGGGTTAAAACAAAAAAACAAAAACAAAAAAAAAAAAGCCAACAGTATAATCATTTTGGCAAAAAAAAAAAAAAAACCCCCTTAATTAAGGGAAAAAGCTATTTTCAATAAAAAAAAAAAATAAAGTGATGCGTTTAAGATAAAAAGGGACAACATTAGCTATTTGCAACAAACAAGACCCCAATACCTGTTTGCACTGCTGAGCTTACACCTGTACCCCATCACACTGAGCAAGGGAAGCTCAAACAGCCTACACACAGGGCAGAGGCTCACTCTGCTTGCATGATACCAGCTTGCATTAAGGAGGGTTCACTGCTCCATCACAGCATCAATCCTAGCCAACCTAAACCTCAAGCTTTTGAGCACTGCCAAGCAGCAACACTGCAGGAGGGCCCTAGCAGCTGCGCACACAATAACGCTGCGTCTGGCTAGGACGGTTTGTTATCCTAAGACATAGGAAGTCCAGTAGCTTTCGGTTACTCCAAGATACCTCTCACACATCTTTTTGTCTATAGTAACATCAAGTAAAATTAAAATAAATTCAGATAAGTTTGGACATTAACACTGCCATAAATTAAATCAAAAAGCATCTCTCTGTAACATACTATACATACATTTCTCACTTTGAGATTACTCAACATTGAAAAAATGTAGCTTTGGTTTTTGGGGTTTGTTAAGGTTTGGTTTTTTTTGTTTTTTTTTGTTTTTTTTTTGTGGGGTTTTTTTTTGGGGGGTTTTTTTGGGTTTTTTTTTTTGTTTGGTTGGTTGTTTTTTTTAAGGTTATATCAATCTGGTATTCAGAGGCAGTCCTAGCAGCAACCCCAGCCTAACTGGCATGTGACAGAAGATGAAGAGTCAGCAAGTAATAGTGAAGGCAGGGCAGACTTCAGAAGGAGATTACCAGAAAAAAGGTTCACAGTCACAATAGGGAAAGAAGTGCTTTTAACAGGAGATAAAAAACAAAAGCAGCATAGCCCACAGAAGAAAATCCTCCCTAAATAAAGGGACACAAGAAGAGGAAGTCTAAATGAGAAAAAGCATATCCTAAAGATCATTAAGAAAGTGCTGTGAAATGCCTGCCCACTTAAAGCACTGCCACAGTGGAGGTCTGGGAGAAGATGCTGATAGTACTCTGCATCTGGAAAGGTCAGGCTGCTCTGCTAGGCATCTCCAGTACAAAAATCTCTTCACTAAGTGGCAGCAGCTTTCTTGGCAGGGCCTTCTATATTGATCTGATCCTTGCTACTGATGCCCCAAAGGGGATAAATCTACCTAGATGAAGTTTTATCTTATCCTTTAGGGTCAGACTGTCCAGTTCTCAGTCTCAAACTGAGCCTGTAGCATGGGGGACACTCTCAGAGGCAGGTCACATGTAGCAGCTACATGCAGCTGATCATACTTCTCCAACATTTTGACTCCTGCACTTGATGTTAAGTAGTAGATTAAGTTTACTGCATGTGTATGTGACTCACTGCAAGCCCAGTTCCGAGCCCTCAGGTTTTTTTGTCTGCCTATCCCAAGTAGTGTTTGAAGTAATTGCCAGTTTCAAACTCAATGCAGTATTTGGTAAGAAGCCAAAAGATAAAAACCAGGTGAAGACAGCCTGCTTGCACTGCAGATTAAGTTAGCTATTACAGTCATTTTTATAAAACCGCTTTAAATATTAATTTCTCAGAGTAATGAAATCTGTCAGTGTTTTAACAAAAAAAATAGCATGTTAATAAATTAAACTCAGACACCTTGAGTTTCAATAAAAGTAAGTTATCTAGAAGGCATTTCGCACCAGAAGCTAATGTCCATGAGCCTGAACTCACTTGGATGGAGACCCGGCATATCTGGAAAGGAGGAACATCACTTTGCTTTTTCCTTGCACCAAACAAACTTACCTGTGACCTTCTTCCAGGGTCTACAGAAGGAAAACAGAGATCTCAATACAAAATCAAGAGGTTTTGTATGGAGAGAAGCTGGTTCCACCTCAAGCAGCGCAGATCCACTTCAAAACCCTTTTCAGCAGGAGCTGAATTTTATTTTTTTACAAGGAGCTTCTAGAGCCTCCTAAAGCCCAGCAGTCTGATGACAATACTTAAGATACAGTGTTCACTACTGCACCTTATGTTTCAGGTTCACAACCATTTTTCACTAAAAGTAATGGGGAAAAAGTATACTGTTCTGTTCAGAACAAGAATGGGTAAAATTGTACTACATTCTGGTTTCCAAGGGCTCGCTCTTGGGAGTGTGCAAAGGGCTTTTGAAATATCCGGATGTCTTCCATATCACTGAATAGCAAGCAATTAAAGTTACAACCATTTGTTTTAATGCATTTTAAGGATAAGAATGGAATCTGAGACTAAGCTCCCAATGCCCTTCCTTCATATCTGCAGCCAGAAGGCAGCATATCCGGTGCTAGTTTTAATGACAGAACAGGTACAGGCAAGAACAGCAGTGTGTTAAAGTCATGAAGAATTGAGAGCTGGCACTACTGTGTTTGGGGATTATTTTTTTTTATACCTATCAATTTTATTTCAGTGATTCATCAGTATCCATGCCTTGTTCCTTTGTGCATAAAGCGTGTTTATGAGAATGAGATGAGTTTCCATCTGGGATGTCTGTCATCACTTGATTTAAGAGAAAAGATTTAAGAGCAGTTATCAGACACTTTTTCGATACTGCTTTTAATGTAGCACAAACAAAGATATAAGAGTCCTGTTGATAAACTAGATGTGAGAGAAATAATGGGGTTTCTTTTTCAAACATCTTGTGGACACTGATAGTAAAATGAGAATTTGTGAAAACAAAATAAATCCACCCCTCCAATAAAGCTTGATTAGACGTATCGATTGTATAATAAAATGCTACAGTTTGATTTTAATAGGCTACAAATGATGTGTCCAAAATGAGAAGCATCCTCACATTGCCAGAGAGGATGCAGCATCTTCCCCCTCAGAAGTCTTTGTAACCCAGCTCAAGCCAAGGAAATTGGTAAGTAAAATACAAGTCAGACCCCTAACACACTTAAGGTTTCTAGTGATTAATGGTACTGGAAGAACTCTCACCAGTTACAGCTGGCTTTGCATCATGCCCCAGGCAGATCTCAATGATAAATCCATACTAGTTGTTAAAGAAAGAGGCATTACCTGGGTTTCAAATACTTAAAACTAATTGTCCAGTAGAAATCCATGGCTAAGGTGTATTTGCAGAATGTATTAAAAGCTAACACTGACTTTCAAATGAGCTCAAGAAAAATCTTATGTTGCTCTCAGGCAATTTGAAAAGAGAAGTTATATTTCCTGGTAACTTCTTCACAGTGATTATGCATTCATCTCAACTGGCATTTTAGATACAGATACACTCAGGCTAGAAGATAAGCAGTCATACACTTACACTGTGACTATATCTGCAACATCTCAGGAAAAATTCCACCTTGGACAGGCCTGGGGCAGGCCCATTGAGACTGAATGTCCTGCACGCAATTTTTCATGATACACTGCAAGACACCAATGGAAAGGAGAAGGAAGAAAAAAAAAGTAGAGACTGTGATAAGATCAGAATAAGAGGGAAGTCACCTGCAACTGACAAGTTGTTTATAGCTCTGCAACCTTGTCTGCTCAATGTTCTTTGGTTAGCATGCAATGATAACAAGTCCAGACACACTTAGTGAAAATGATAAAACTTCACATCGACAACACCACTGCACAGCAATTGAGGGTGGATGCATTCTCCTGAACAAGCAGGTTTGAGTCATAGGTACTAATTAGCATTCCAGCAAGAACAAAAACAGGAACAGAACAGCAAAATTTGGGAGGATAGATCACAGGAATACTGTAAGGACACAAAGTATCTGGTAAAAGTCTCTACAGCAGTTACGCTAACACTTCAAAAAACTTGAGATCTTGAGGGTGGAAATTTGGCCAAGATGAAACACATGACGAAAAGAACTAGCAAGAAACAAGGAAAGGAAAATTACAGAAAGAATAATTTAAACCAAAAAAGCATTAGGTATTCTGGCTTTAGGCTAAACTAACAAAATGACTGAATTTACCTTGGACTAATCTAGCTGGTTTGATCAATTAGTCTATTGTCTAATGATAAAGCCCTTTGAGAGTTATTTTCCTACTCCATTTAGTTGGTGATACATTATCTGGTTAAACAGACCTTCTGTTCTTTCCTGCTTTGCTATGTATTGTATGATTTGAGAATTGCACAATCCTTCTGAACAAAACCTTGTGAATAAAATATTTAAGATATGCAAAATTAAAGAATAACTTGTAAGTGCTTTGCAATACTGATAGCAATTATTTTAAATGCCGGAATATTCTGACACTGGCTCATAAAAAAAACCACCGTGAACAAAGGAGAGCTGGTCTACAGCCTGAGGGGACATGAGAACAATGCACAGAGCTGTTGCTTCACTCTTTTTTATTACCTATTAATCACTTCTTTGAATGAGATGAGCAATCAAAAATTTTATTTGCACATGGCTTTGGCTGGATTTCCGGTAGTCCTACTCAGGAGTATAAGAAAGATTTTAATGGCAGAGAGAATCAACCACTGCAGTTTCCTGACACTGTCATTGTACTGGATAGAACTGATCAAATGCAAATCTTTTCTTCAAAAACGTCATCCTTTGCACCTTGCTTCCCCTCAGATTTTTCTGGTATTAAAAGTTTGACTCTGCATAAGAGGAAGCAAATGGCATGAAGACATCCCATTCACAGGAGCTTGAAGGGTTGTCAGTGATAGGAAGTGAAATAATCAAGAAGAGCAGAAAAACAACTATGTGGCAAGTTTCAGCTGCAAAGCAATAAAAAGCCCCTGTAATAGAAGACTGGAACCTCAGAGAGAAGTGTCAGGTTGAGAAATGCTTTAACACAGCTAATGCTCAAATAAAAGGTAGAACATTTGGGGAGGGGCAGCAATAGGAAGAAAAAATAAGAACTATTTATACACAGAGGTTTCAGTAAGTGCTCAACATACTATGTAGACAAGATAAAGTTTCAGAACAGCTACTGGAATGATAATACATGACCTAGCAAAATTGGGCTAAAATTAACCTGCTTCAAATACCAAATATGAATCCTCTTTGTCTTGTTCTCAGTTTCACATCTACATGTTGTTTCTTTAGAGAAGAAAGACCCACTATACTCCAGAAGAGAAGAATTCTACTGCTTTCACTTTTGTAATGTTCTCTGCAAGAGCAAAAAATTAATTTGTTCATAACTCTGAACTTGGTTGCAATCTCTGTGTCACATGGCAGGTAACACAGGCCTGACAGCAGCTCTGAATAAGTAATGTAGGACTTGATACTATACCCTAGTTAGGTCCAGGACAAGATACCTGTGGGTAATGTTCCTTACTTCACACACCTTTCCGAGATCATTAGCATTTGTCAACATCAGCCAAGTACTTCAAAAAGAACAATGAATTGCCTTGCACCAAATTGTTGGATGTTTGTACACAGCTCCAACTCAGGGTAGACTAAAACGAAGCCAGATACAAGCTTGCTCAGTTACCTGCTCATAGCATTGTAAATGTGCCCTCAGAGCTTGGAATAGATCCAAATTACAGATTTTACTAAGTTTATTTATATATTGCAGTTAGAAACTCACTCCCAACACAGTCCAGAGAGCTGGCATGTCAAAACGTAACATTTTTACACAGCAAATTATTTGCAATGCTCCTGCAGACAAACCATATGCTCCTCAGCACTTCATCCAGAGCTGCACGTAACCAGCACTTTCCCTACACAGCCCAGCAGCAACAGCTCAGAGAGCCACGGAAAATCACCAAGTGGAGATCTAACAGGCTACTTCAGGGTCCTATCAGTTCAAATTCCACATCTCTAAAATCCCTACCCAGCAATAACCTCAGGCATCTGGAGCACTCACAGTAAATGAGGTCTTAGCTCCCTGCTTCACACAGCAAACCTGTACTGAGACCCTCTAGAAAAGACCTCATCAAAGGGCATGTTTGCCTTCCAAAGATAAATCTTGTTTTCCTTTTGCATCTGAAGTTCATTCACATTGATAGTAAAAACTCCCACAGGCTTTGGAGAGGTCTTAAAACATATTATACATGTGGAGAGGCACTGAAGAACAATTTGAGCTACACCTGAATGAGACAGCTCAATTTGGCTGTAAATAGCTCCTTATTAACTAAGACGGGGAGTTGTAGATTTCTGTTCAATTGCATGTTTTGTCACACATGCCCCACAAGTTAGAGTTGCTCTACAGCTTTCTGATGGAGAAAAAAAAAATGCTTTATTTTGATTAATAAAGACTTTCTCATATAATGGCATTTCTAGCATTTGCAAATTTGAAAACACTGTAAATCCCCAATGCTTGCCTGCTTTAAGCCTTTTAAATCTCAGATTTGAGGTTGCTTTAAATCTCATGGAAAGTGGTTCACCATAAATCCCAGCACAGCCAGGCTGCATTGGACACATTTTGCTGGTAAGAACACCTTGTGAATGCACAGTTATTGTAACAGGTCCAGCACAACAATTCCACTCACACATGCCATAGATCCTGTAGGAGGGGCTGGCTCCAGCAAAATAGTGAAGTGCTTTTAAAGCATTACAGAAAGAAAAAGCATAAATTTCTGGAAATATAGGATTTTTTCTGCCCCACTGAATTTTTTACTGCTTTCAGCAGTGCTGATTTATTAAGACTGCTTTGGGAGACAGCACTTCAAAGCATCTTTAGTTGTAAAATCGCAGCAATGGAGAATAATTTTTACATCTTTCAAACTGTCCACTGTGAAAGATTTTTTTCATTAAGATGAAAGTGTTTAGGGATTTTCAACGTAATACAGAATGATAACCCCACTGAGAGCATGCCTGGCCTTGGTTTGGAGCCCAGGAATGATGAAGCACTCCTGGATGGACAAGTTACTCTTCCAATAGCAGATATTTCTCTGTTTAAGTAAGTGCTACTGAAGAAATCCTGTCACTGTGTAAAGCTCACCATAATTCCCAACCCCACCCCCCCGAACTAGTATCTTTAAGAGCCAGCAATGAAGAAATAAAGGGACAGAAAACTAACTAGCAGACCTTACAAGAAACCAGTATTTGCTCTATCACGCTTAGGATTTGTGAGGCAGAATCACCACCAAGTGACAGCAACAGCTGGTGCCAGAGCAGAAATACAGCACAGGGACTGCACCGCAGTTCCCCCATCCCAGTACCTTGGCACCTGAAGGTCATTTTATAATTCCTTTCTTGGAAAGCTCATATAATCAGCTAGGTCAGAAAAGACCTTCAAGATCACTAAGTCAAACCACTGTCCACTCACTCTGCTCAGGACACCAGTATCTCAGCACTGATATGGGCTGGAGAGAGGCTGTATCAGTGGAAAAAGTGGTGTTGAATGCCCTATTTGCCTGCCCCCTGCTGTATTCACCAGACAGGCTGAAACCTTCAGCCTCAAAGCCAGGCAATGCTGTCCCATTTCTCCCAAGCCCACTAATTTCATATCGCAGTTCTCTTTCACTCTTCAGCTTAAGGAACCACCTAGCATCATAATTAAAGAGTCAGCAAGAGGGTATATTTTGAATTTTTCTCATCCGAGGAACTGGCAATCAGGAAGCACAAGCACAACCAGCACACACACAACACATACCTGCCCATAGTGGGGGGGTGGAACTAGATGATCTTAAGGTCCTTTCCAACCTTAACTATTCTATGATACTATGGCCCGTGTTGATGGGGCCCAGAGTGCAGCAAGGAGCACATGCATGGGTCAGTACATGCCAGAAAAGCCCAGGTGAGCATGTGGCACAGGCAGGGAGAACATCATCCTTCCCAAAAGCCCTCTGCCCCAGTACACACAGGGCTTGTACAACAGATTCTTCTTACATTCAGTGATGCAGGAATACCTATACCTTTTGCACCAACTTGAAAAATTTTGTTTCATATATATTTGGCTTTTCAATATAAAACAGAAAAAAAAAATCAGCATGATTTTTCTATTAAAACTAAACACAGAACAGGACATTCTCTTATCCAATATTGCTAAAAACTGTTTCTGTATCCACTACATATGTTGTGAATACATAAATGACGCTACAGAAACTTTTTTCTATCTTCATCAAAGTCCTTCCAGTAGTACAAAGCAATTCCTTTGACAAATAAATGCTCCACCAGGAGCCCATCCATGCGGGAGCACACATCTGGAGTGCTAGTTTTGCAGCTGACACACATGCCACAAGCTTCAGCTTACTCACATCAGAGCAGGCATCTCTCAGTCCAGAGTGCTTGGGAAACTCTAAAGTACCCAGCACATTATTATCTGGAGAAGAAAGCATTGCCTCTTAAATATCTTCATTTGTAAACAAAAGAGGGGCAGAGAGTTGAAATAAGAGTGCTGTTTTATGCACTGAATTTGTTTCAGATACTGGTGTCTGTGGGTTCACTTTAGATACTGGAGTTGAGATTCCTGTAATTTATAGTTTGTTTACTCAGAATAAAACAAAGGTGTGCTATACCTAACTCCATACCTACTTTGATGACACTGATGGTTTGTCACTTAAAATCATCTTCATTCTAAGTTACTCTTCTGCTCAAGTGTTTTAGTTTAGCTTTGAAATAACTTCCTGGAGTCCAAGGTCTTTTTTTGTTTTACTTCTTGTTTACTCTTCTTTGGCCACCAATAGATGCTGTAATTTTATTCACATTGTGTATGTAGTTTTTGCTTGTTAGGCTTCGGGATGGTTTTATGATCCTCTGAAAGAATATATTTAGACACTTTAAGTTACTTTCCTTAAAGTGAGTCAATTACAACCAATTGAGTGAAAACATTTACATTAGAGGTAAACATGGATAACAACGAGTAAGAAATGGGAAGATATATTTGGAAATAGCCAGAAAGCTTGTGGCATGGTTGTTGATAACTGTGATTACTGCTTTAATAGCTTGGAGTTATTTTCCATTATTACAATTCAACTGACAGTTAAGTTGTGCTTAATTTCAGATTAGTCTATGAAGTCTAATTCACGAATAAGAGTTGTGCTTTGGCAAAGCAGAGCCCAAGCCTCAGTGCATCATGGATGCATCCTCCTACTGCAGCCACTGGGCTGAACCCACAATAAAATTTCTTTTATTCTCTTCTTTTGTTTCTTTTATTGCTCCTTTTGAAAGCAGTGGAGCAAGTATCAAGGGGAAGGTCTTAAAGTCAATAGTACTCAGCAGCCCTGCCTGCACAGAGTTAAGAGACTAGTTAAAGCAGAATACAAAAGCTATATTCAAAAGCCACATATAGAAGCTAATGCATCAAGAGTAGAATGCCTGCTAGCTGGGAGTCACCTTTTTTGTGCAACAATTGAACAAAATCAATACATTTCGATTACTCATTACATTGCCTTAAGTGCAGGAAGGTAGACTAAACTTCTCATTTTTGACACTGAGGTCACGCATTCAATAGGGGTGTAAAGTACTTCTCGACAGGAAGTTACTGGTCTGAGTTACCTTTGACCATTAGAATTACAGATTAACAGTGAAAACATAAGCTAGAAACTTCCTTCTGAGAGACAAATACAGAAATAGTTCGGCTGACCCCACACTAACCAAAGCTGTGCCACTTCCAGCTGGCAAATAACCCAGTAGCAGCCAACATTAATGACAATTTCCATGGGTGTGCCTCAAGCCACAGAAGGACTCCCTGGAGTCAGTGAGATGGAGCCCAGAAGTAACAGAGCAGAAGCTGTACATATGCAGAATCAAACACAGGATCAGCATCTATTATCAATACTGTCATCCCCATCTGGTCAAACCCACAAATCAAAAACCTAGCTCTCTTCAAAAAAGATACTTAGTCCTCCTACTAGGAAGCAGTCACCCTTCAACTCAGTATCAAATCTAGCACTAAAAAAGGTCTGGGGAGAAAATGACACAGGCAAAGATCAGTGCTCAGTATTATAGAATCACAGAATAGTTAGGGCTGGAAAGGACCTTAAGATCATCTAGTTTCAACCCCCCTGCCATGGACAAGGACATCTCACACTAAACCATGTCACCCAAGGCTATGTCCAGCCTGGCCTTGAACACCACCAGTGATGGAGCATTCACAACTTCCCTGGGCAACACATTCCAGTGCCTCACCACCCTTACAGTAAAGGATTTCTTCCTCATATCCAATCTAAACTTCCCCTGTTTAAGTTTGAACCAGTTACCCCTTGTCCTCTCACTACAGTCCCCCATGAACAGTCACTCCCCAGCATCCCTATAGGTCCCCTTCAGATACTGGAAGGCTGCTATGAGGTCTCCACGCAGCTTTCTCTTCTGCAGCCTGAACAGCTCCAACTCTCTCATCCTATCTTCATACAGGAGGTGCTCCAGTCCCTTGATCGTCCTCATGGCCCTCCTCTGCAATTGTTCCGACACTTCCATGTCCTTATGTTGAGGACACCAGAACTGCACACAATACTCCAAGTGGGGTTTCATGAGAGCAGAGTAGAGGGGCAGGATCACCTCCCTCGACATGCTCGGTCACACTCCTTTTGATGCAGCCCAGGATAGAGTTGGCTTTCTGGGCTGCAAGAGCACACTGCCAGTTCATGTTCATTTTCTCATCAATCAACATCCCCAACCTACAGCTGTGTCTGGGATTGCTCCCACCCAGGTGCAGGACCTTGCATTCAGCATGGTTAAACTTCATGAGGTTGGCATCAGCCCACCTCACAAGCATGTCAAGGTCCCTCTGGATGGCATTCCTTCC